>CAUYPK010119482.1:0-24566 GCA_963574355.1 Loris lydekkerianus
ACGAGCGCAGCATGCGGCCTCCGGGCCAATTAGGGTTACTTCCTTAAACTTGTTTATCATTAAAGCCGCAGCGGATGTACTTCCTCTCAGCGCGATGTTGTTACTCAGGGGCGTGCCGGGCCCGGGCACGGCCCCTGACAGATGGTTGCTGACACCAAAAGGGTTAGTAGCTGACTGAAAACCCAGTAAAGAGAACCACCAAGATGGGTTAGTTGAAGGTTCGGGAAGGGTTACATCTGGTAGCTAGCTCCGCGTTCTTGGCTATAATTCCTTTCAATTATTTTCAAGGCTGGAAATGACATGCTTATTGTTGTAAGTAACATGAACTAGTCCAGCACTTGCTTATACAAACTGGAGTTTCTTTTTCTCGTATAATAAGTCAAGGGCAAGGCCATGGCTCGGTGGTGTTAGGGTTAGCAGCTTTCTGATTCTTTTGGCCTTTTCCAGTGGTTGCAGGTTGGCTGCTAGTTCCTGACCAAGACAGATTGTGTTTTCCAGGAAGGAGAACCTTACACTGTTAGGTCCAGCTGCATCTCCCTCCCCTGATAGTTTTGTGAATAGAATTATCATCTGAATAAAAGAAGCACTTCCTCAACAGCATCTCTGGGCTGAGCAGAGCAGTTGTGGTTTTCCTTCTTTTGTTTTGGCATGTGGCTGCAGGCCAGTGCACCATCTGCCAGCAACACACTCTGCTGACACTCGTTCTGAGTTTGCACACTTTCTTACATTCTGCCACTTGTTCCGGCACTGCCTCTATTTCAGCCGTACAATATTCTCTTTGTTGAACAACGTTGCCATCTGCTTTCTTCTGTATACCACTGTCTTTTCAGGAACTACCATCCTCCGTTGGATAGAGCCTTGCCCCACTGGGCACTGCTGCTGCTCTCTTGCTGAGACTGGTGACCACGACACAGTGGAGCTATCCTGTGCCAAAGCTCTATGGCATTCCAGGAGGGAGAACTCATTGGTCATTAGGACCACAACCATGATGTTTGCACCTCAATGTTCAACATGGTATTTAGTGAAATATCTCTTTTGTTCCATTCTGCCCCCATTCCTCTAAACATGTAACAAGCAGCACAGAGTACTCAGAATGGCCCCTCCCCATCTGATGCCACTGGGACATCTGGAAGAGAGTCCCCTGTGATCCTCCTCGCAGTTGCCTTCTGCCCACCATTCACAGCAGCTCCGGATCTCAGGTAGATGTGTCCATCTGGCAACTGTGCACTAGGTAAGAGCCAGGGAACTGGCTGGGTGTGGTCGGTAATCCTAGCACTCTGGGAGGCTGAGGCCAGTGAATCTCCTGAGCTCAGGAGTTCAAGACCAGCCTGAGCAAAATGTGATCCCATCTCTATTAAAAATAGAAATATTAATAGTAGCGAGGCATTGTGGTGGGCACCTATAGTCTCAGCTACTCAGGAAGCTGGGAGAAGAGGATCACTTGAGCCTAAGAGTTTGAGGTTGCTCTGAGCTATGACGCCATGGTACTCTACCCAGGGCGACAGAGTGAGATTCTATCCCCCCAAAACTCCACAAAAACAAAAGAACAAAAAATATAAGAGAGTCACAGAACTACAGACTTCATTGCCAAGTGGGAGAACCTTACTCAGCTGCCTGGTTGTGGCAAGATGAAGTTGTTCCACACATGCTTCCCCTGTTTTCTAAGCTCACTGGTTTAATGAGCTCATTTAGCCAATTCACCATATTTACTAATCCAAGGCATAGATTCTGATTTCAAGCTCCCACTTTTAGTCTATTAAGGTAGAAGTTCCCTGGGTATAATGTTTAGGTGTATGGGCAGAGGGTTAAGAGAACTGTTTGGTTGATTCATTCATTAATCAATCCCACCTAGTTCTACTGTGTCTTGAGGCAAACTTCTCCATCTGGAGAAGTGGTTCCCAGCCTTCCTAATGCCACAACTCTTTAATACAGTTCCTGTGGGTTGCGACCCACAGGTTGAGACCCACTGAGGAATGGTTGCCCAGCTCTCACTGACTTGGTAATTTCACAATCTGCTGAAGATGGCCAAGGGCTGAGATCTCTAGCACCTGGGCAATGTGAGGGTGTGGCCCTGACAAGCAGAACTTACTGTCTGGGGATAAGGGAGCTTGAAGACATCAGGCTGGGCACAGGATTTTTTTTTTTCTTTTTAAAATACATTTCAAAAGGTGGCAGGTGGTCATGGGCTCTTCGAGTCTTGACACGTGCCCTGTGATCTTCCTTGAAGCTGTCTTCAGCCAGCAGCTCTGCACCGGGTGGCAGCCCTGGGCCGCAGGCTTCACGGCGCCTCACTGAGCTGCCTGGTGGTTGCGAGGTGAGGTTCCTTGCTGCTGCTTTCTCTTTCCTCTCCATTGCTCTTCTTTGAGACTGTTTTCATTTTATTTTATTTCTCTCTCTCTCTATTTCTCTTTATTTGTGTCTTTCTTCTTTGCTTCTGAGTGCTCTGTGTCTCCCTTCTCTGTCTTCATTCAATTCGTTTGACACACACAGGTTGGAAGTACACCGGGGCCGGGGTGTGCACAGGTGGGGGAGACCAGAAGGGGAGTAAACATGAAGCTTCTTTTCCTGAAATTTAGTTTGTTGTTGGCATCAGAACTATCATCCACAAAATAAAAAGAATCATTAAGCAACGATGGTACTTCCAGTGCTTTATATACATTCTGGCATTTACTGTCAGTTAATGAAATGTAACTTTGCTCCACAGTTGATAAAACTGAGGCTGAGACAGGATCCAAGTCAGGCGCCAGGTGGACAGAGCCCCTGCACCCCGTTTCCCACTCAACCCTTTCCCTCTGCCCTTCTCTTTCTGCTGCTTGTTGTCCCCACTGCCTTCTGCTCCTGAACGCCACTCCTGTCATTCACTTTTTCCTCCCTCTCATTCCTCCCTGGCCCCTTCTGATTTCCCTCCTCCCATTTTAGGCTCTCTCCCTTCTTTTCTCTCCCGTCCTCCCCCCTCCCGGATCTGAGACCATCTCCTTTTCTCCTTTATTCACTCTGCATGGCTCATGCCAAGATGCCCCTCCCCTCGTCCCTCTGCGCCTGGCAGCCTCTGCCCCGGCTCCGCTGTCTTCTTTCTCCCTTTCTGCCCTTCTCCCCTTTGCTTTCTTCTTGCTGTTCCCTGCCCAGTCTTCCTCTCCTCTTGTTTGTGTTCTCCCTCCCCTCTATTTCTTCCCATTCTTATTTTTAACCATTTCTTTTTTTTTCTTTTTTTTTTTCAATTTCTCACCAGAATTTATTTAATCAGTTTTTTAAATTTTAGCCAGTGTAATAAGTGAGTGGTGATACTTCGTGATTTTTCTTTTCTTTTTCTTTTTTTATTAAATCATAGCTGTGTACATTGATATGATCATGGGGCACCATACACTAGCTTCATAGACTGTTTGACACATTTTCATCACACTGATTGACACAGCCTTCCTGGCGTTTTCTTAGTTATTGTGCTAAGACATTTACATTCTACATTTACTAAGTTTCACATATACCCTTGTAAGATGCACTGCAGGTGTGATCCCACCAATCCCCCTCCCTCCACACACTTCCCCCCTCCCTCCCCTCCCTTTCCCCCTTCCCCCTATTCTTAGGTTGTAACTGGGTTATAGCTTTCATGTGAAAGCCCTAAATTAGTTTCACAGTAGGGGTGAGTACTTGGGTACTTTTTCTTCCATTCTTGAGATACTTTGCTAAGAAGAATATGTTCCAGCTCCATCCATGTAAACATAAAAGAGGTAAAGTCTCCATCTTTCTTTAATGCTGCATAATATTCCATGGTGTACATATACCACAATTTATTAATCCATTCGTGGATCGATGGGCACTTGGGCTTTTTCCGACTCCCCTCCACTTTTTGACCATTTCTTTGCTTCTCTTCCTTATCTTCTTTTTTCCATTCCCTCTCCCTCCACTTTCCCTTCTCAGTCTCTGTTTTATCATTTTGATTGCACTAATGTACACAGCTATGATTTGACAATAAAGATAAATAACTAAAAAAAAATAAATAAAAAGATTCCCTTGGCTGGGTGCGGTGGCTCACACCTGTAGTCCTGACACCTTGGGAGGCTGAGGCAGGCATATTGTTTAAGGTCAGGAGTTCAAGACCAGCCTGAGCAAGAGCGGGACCCTGTCTCTACTAAAAATAGGAAACACTAGATGGGAGCTGGTGGGCGCCTGTAGTCCCGGACACTCAGGAGCCTGAGGCAAGAGGATGGCTTGAGCCACTAGTTTGAGGTTTCTGTGGGCTGTGACACCACGACACTCTATCAAGGGCGACAGAGTGGGATTCTGTCCCTCTTTTTTCATCCTCTCCTTTAAACCCTTCTTCCATTTTCCCTTTCGTCTCCACACGCTCTCCACTCCCTCCATTTCCCTTTCTTACTTTCTCTCCTGTTGCCTGGCCCAGGGGGGCAAGTGATGCTGGGCCTGCCCCAGTCTCTGTCTGGCTTGTGGTGCGCGAAGCTGGGCCTCCCTTCCTTGGTCGCCTGCGGAGCAGCGTTAGGAGGCCCAGCCTCGCGCTGAGGGGAGGGTGGCCCCCACTTTCACAGCGCTGAGAGAGGCCAAAGGGCCCCACTGCAGGGAGGAGTTGTCTGGACGGGTGTGTCCAGGGCGGGCCCTGCTCGCAGTGCGGAGCCCGAGTGCACGCTGCACACCCTGCCCTTTCATCGGCGCCTCCTCTCTCCTCCTCCCCCTGTGCCCAGACTCCCTGCATGGAGCAGTCGCGGTGGTGGCGGCTAATTTTGTCAGACCAGCTGCTGTGGTCGCACCCTGTGGGGCTCAGGAACTTTGGGCTAGCTGTTGTGATATTGGTTGGGCAGCCTCCAGGAGCCCCTTATCTTGGCTTTGCTCTGGCAACAAGAAGAATATGTGAGGCCGCCTTCACCCCCCCCCCCCCCACACACACACACCCTGCAGGGACCCCCGGATGCTCTCCCTTCCCCTCCTGTGGGGAATGGACTGTGCATGTGCCCAGGGATTTCCTCCATCAGGATGAGCGCTAGGCCAAGGTGAGGCTGCGGTCCGGCTGTCTCTCTCCTATGTGTCCCATGATGCCTAAGTCTCAGCAGAGGTAGTGTTGAGATATCTGCTGCTTGGGTTAGGCACCTAGTAATATGCCAGGAAAAATGAGTGCTTAGGGAGCCTGTTCGGCTGGACACACAGCGGCAAGGTCTGCTGCCACGTGAGCAACGCTCCTGTGGGGGGGGGGGGGGGGGGGGGTGTCTGAACCTCTATCCAGGACTTTCTCCATGTGCAGAAGATCACAACATGACTCTTGGTATCAGAGTTGGGGGAGAGAGATTGTGACTGAGAGGTTCAGGAAAGCTTCTGGGAGAAGGCCTGTCTGAGCCAGGCCCTGGAGGATAGCTGTGCTTTGGCGCCTAGAGATGGACTGGGGAGCAGTGAAGGTCTCTCAGAGGTTACTCTAGACCTGGTCAGTAGATACCAGTCTTTCCATTCAGAAAGTCCTGGTGGGTAGAGAAATTCTGGCCCACGAAATTAATAGATGTGTAATCTGAAGTAGGGTGAAGTACAAAGGTGCTTTCTGAACTTGTGACTTAAAGGTTGGGATCTGTGGGTGCTCACTGCTCCTTAGTGATGTTGTGGCACGCACACAACCCTCTGAGCTTCCAGCTGTTTCCAGGCCTTGAGGACACAGCCCTGGAGCTGGCATGTGTCTGCAGAGCTGGTCTGGACTCTGAGTGCTGCAGTGGACACTGTCAACTTGACTTACATCAGATCCATACCTCTTCCCTTTGACTGAGGCACATGGAGGTGCCGTGAGAGGGCATGAAGGTTTATAGGGAACAGTTGGATGTTGGCACAACACTTTCTCAGGGGAGTTTTCTAAATCTGTTTGCATCCTGGTCCAGAGAGGCCCAGAATGATAAATCCTGAATGAGGGTTGCCTGTTCTCAGAGTCAGTAACCAAGTTTCACCTTCTTATTCCCCATCACTATCAAGTGTGAAACTTTTACACACAAAACAAAGCAAAACAGAACAACCCCCCACCCCCCAGAAATGTCACTCCTGAAAGAGTCTCCAGAGAATTCGTTTCACAAATTGCTTGCGCTGGAAGAGGGAGACTTTCGAGAACATTCTCTAATTATTCTATACTTCCAATTTCATGCGGAGAAACAGAAAACAATCTCATATGGTATTTTCGACTCAGGACAGTTTAGAAAACAGACATTTTCTAACATCTAACTCTGTCTTTCTCATTGCCTCTCTAGTTTTCATTAGAATTACCTGATAGGAGGTAAACTTTCTGTAGTTACTAAGCCCATGGGCTTCAGAGTCAGACCAGGCTTTTGGTGCTGTGTGGTTTGGGGCAAGTTGTCTCTGAGAGTGTTTCATCTTTTAAATGGATATAACCCTTATCTCCCACACAGATATTATATCAGGACCAAGGAGGTAATGCATGTAGAGCACTTAGCACAGAGCCTGCACATACATTAGTACTTACTCAGTAGCCCTTTTCTAGTATTCTTAAGTTATATAGATTAATTTTTTTCACAGTGTACCTTGCTCAAGAATTCTGTCGTAACCTAACATTGTTTCATCACTATGTTTGCAATGGTCACTCTGTTGTTTACCTCGACTTCCTTTCTATGCCATCTTCCTCTGCCAGACCCCCCAGCTGCCCTTGCCCCCAGCCTGCCTGCTCTACTTTGCTGGTTTTCTCAGGTTCTGGCAGGGATCTCCTTCACATGTGACTGGTTAGTCCAGCGGTTCTCAACCTGTGGGTCGCAACCCACAGGAACTGTATTAAAGGGCCATGGCATCAGGAAGGTTGAGAACCACTGAGTCAAAACTTCTTGCAATCTCTTCTCCCATCTGCATCATTTTATGAAAAAAATACTTTCAAGTTTCTGGTTGATGACAATGTTCTTTGTTGTCCCAACTATTATAGATGATTACTCAATATTTATGTACTTTTTTGGATTTTTATGACGTTAGATGGGAGGTGCGCTAGAGTGTAGGCTCCAACACAGATCTTGCTCCTGGTACGCAGGCCCAGGGGGGTGGCATTTGAGTTTAAGCTTCTTACAACTGTGATTCCAACAGGAACCCCACTCACTCAGGGTGTCACGTCCTCCTCTGGCTCACCCCCTTATGAAGTTCCCAATGACCTTGGCATACATGGGGGCTGTCACCCTTTGGTAACACGTATGTGCTAATTTCTTGGTCAGTCAGCCTTTGTATACCACAGACCAAGGTTGAGTTTTAGCTAGAATTATTATGGGACTACTGAGAGTTAGAAAACCAGAGTGAGGCTGAAATTCCCCAGAGTTGTGCCTTTCAATAAATTCCTTGTCTAAGGAAGGCACAATTTGGCCACATGAAGAAAGAAGGGTCAGAAAAACCAATAACATTTTAAGACTCAAACTCCTGGCAACCCTTGGTGTATTTTCCAAATCGTAGAAATGGCCATTGCTGAGAAAGTGAGAAGTGATAAGGTGCTGAGGAAGGCAGCTGAGGTCCCTGCTTACCTGCTCAATGCACCCACTCATGGTGTAACTTTGAGTAAACCTCTTTCTCTGAGCACTGGGATGGCTCCTGCCCTAGCCTGTTGCACCTGCTTCTAATCAGAACCACTGTCATCAGTACTGAGTCCAACATGTCCAGTAGACCCAGGACTCCTGCCAAGTAAGCAGGAAGGTGGAGGTGAGGAAAGGGAGGAGGGGAAGTTAGAGACTAAATCTTAAAATAGGCAAAGAGAGAAAGACTACCCAAATAAGATGAGCAGTTGGGAAACCTTGAGTTCAATTTTTTCATGCCTGTTAAGGATTAACCATTATGCCTGCTCTGGCCCTGCCCCTGCCTTTATAGTCCTGTGTCTATGACAGACTGATGGATGATGAGCTCTGTGCTGATACTGTTAGGTAGGGATAATAGGAAAGTGAACAGACGCTTTGTCTAGGGGTGTCCATTGGGAGGCAGCTGACTGTGTACTAGGAGATGCTTTGTGTACTAGGATGAACAAATTGACCAAAGGGGTCTCCCAAGGAAGAAACGACATGTCACAGGGACCCCTAAGGTTTGACCAGATGTTCAGTTGGCAATAGAGGGTCTCCAAAGACTGACCAATCAGAAAGAGGTAGAAAAACTACAAAATGGAGATTTTTGTCGAAGCTTCCATAGAGGGTCTTTGAAGCCTGTGGAAGTAAGTCTTTAAATGACCTCTTCTCATTAACACAGTAAAAATCACACCCACCTGCACCATGATAGTTTATAAATATCATGGCAACCCTTGGAAACTGTCTTACAAGGATAGAAAAGGGGAGGATTCCCAATTTTAGGAATTCTCCACCACTTTCCAAGAAAAACCATAAAAATTCTTCCCTTAATATAAAATTATGGAATCAGCATAAAAGGAGAAGCCTTGTTAAACTCAGGGTTTCTTCCACTCGTGGGGGCTGACCTATTACTTCTTTGGCATATAGTATGCTTTAATAAAACTTGGCAGTTTGCCTGCTCACACCTGCTTCCTCTGTCCATTTCCTCCATCCACTAGGTACCAGTAACCACTTTCACTGCATTGGGAACAAAGAATGTGGGAACATGGGGGCCTGATGTCTGGTCCTCAACACCTAACAATACCAAAGGTCTCAGAGCACCTTGGCATCTCAGTCTGATGTTGCCATATTTCAGGGGCAGCCCACTGCGTGAACAAGACTCTCAGTGGTACAGGCTTATCTGCCCGATCTGCCAAGCCCAGCAGGGTGTGATTCCCCCCCGTCCTGCCCTCTCAGTGACTCTGTGTCTTCACCTTTTATCCTTTTTCTATTCCCCACCTTCCCTCTTTCTCTCTTCACCATCTCTCCATTCCTCCCTTTCCTTTTCTTCAATTGCCTTTTCAGTATCACTCTCTCATACTATCTTCTGCTAAAAATATTTCCTTCTGGACTGCCCTGGTTCTTTCTCTTTGCTCCTATCTCTCCTCCTCTTTCTCTCTTCTATCCTCTGTCTCAGCAGCTCTTGTGTCTTACCTAACTCTAAGATAGTCTTCGCTACTTTATTTCTTTGTCTCTGTTTTTTCCTACCTATCTCTGTTTCTCTTTTCTCTCTCACTTTGTTAACCTCTTGTTTCCTTTTCCTTTTCTTAAAAGAACAATGTGACATGAAATACAGGCATACAAAGAAGGGCACAGTTAATTAACACAGAGTTTAGCAAATAAATAAGAGTCGAGCTCCTATGTAACTTCTGCAAAGGGGAAGAAATATGATAGAATCGCACCTGGACCTCAGATGCCTACTGTGTGTACCATCCTGACCACAATCCTCATGAACCTCATTTTCGTGGCTGTTATTTCCTTGCTTTATTATTTGACCACCTCTGTATGTATTCTAAACACTATGGTTTATGTTTTGCATGTTTTGTATGTACATGGAATCATCCTGTATGTATTTTTCATGTCTTGCTTCTGTCACTAAACAATACATTTGTAAGAGGTCGTCCATGCTGCAGCTTATAGTTACAGTTCATTCATTTTCATTGCTGCCTAATACACGTACTCATGGTATGGACATACTGAAACTTATCCTATCTATTGAGAAGCTGATCGTGATTATCAAAATTCCCACCCAGTTTCTTCTGCTAGCCCCACCCCCTCTTCTAGCAATTTGAATGTTTAGCACCTAGGAGTTCAATTTTCAGCCTTTTCTTCTGCCCTCACTCCTTAGTGTATTAATATATATTATTAGAGCTCATATTATATGTTATAATATTAATACTGTTATAAAGAACTGGATTTTCTGCCCCCTTGTGCTTTAAAACAGGCACAACAACATCATCATTTGTATTCTTTCTTTTTGCTTATAGGCAATTAGCCCCCAAACCAGCTTTATTTTATTTTTACTATGCCTACTTGCTCAAATTACACCTAAGGGTTTAGGACCACACCTCTCAGCTGCAATGAGCAGTTCAGAAGGAAAGGCTTTATTTATTTTTATTGTTTTAGAGACAGGGTCTTGCTGCTGCCACCCAGCCTGAAGTGCAGTAGCATGATCATAAGTCACTGTAGCTTGAACTTCTGAGCTCAAACAATTCTCCTGCCTCAGCCTCCCAAGTAGCTGGGACTATATGCACATACCCTGTGTCTGGCTAGTTTTCACATTTTTTTAAAAAAGAGACAGGTCTTTCTATGTTGCTCAGGTTGGTCTTGAACTCCTGGGCTCAAGTGACCCTCCTGCCTCGGCCTCCCCAAATGCTGGGATTACACCATGCCCAGCCATGGAGAGGCCTTTACTTTCAGCACCAAGCTCGGCTCTGTCTTACTGTGCTGAGGTTTGAATCATCAAAACAGAAAGGAATTTGACAAGCCCAGATTTATCAAGATACAGTCTGGAGGTACTCAGGTACCTCACAGAATGTTTTTTTAAAAAGAAATCTTTTACAGTATCATAAATTCAGGTGCCATGTCTTAGTCTGAAAGCAGGCTAGGAAAATTCATTTTAATGAGCTTTTATTCCTCAGATGTTACAGAGCACCAGACATTATTCTTAGCATTAGAATTCAAAACTAAACAAATACAGTAAGCAAATAACTACTGCATTATACTTCCAATTAGTGATAAATACTGGAAACAAAACAAATTAATGGTAAAGAAATAGAGAGTAATGGGGTAGTTCATGGGAAATCACTCAGAGAGGTGACATGGAATATTTCCGGTGAAGTAATAAGACATTGGGAGGTCCAGGGGAAGAATTTTGGTACAAAGAATTTCAACACCAGAAGTGTTGAGGTGAAAAGAACTTGGTACGTTTGAAGAACAGCAGAAAGGTCAGTATGGTGAGAGCAGAGTGAGGGAGGCTGAGAGTAGCAAGAGATGAGATGAAGAGATAGATAAGGCCTTGTAGGTATGGTAAGAAAATTGGATTTTACTCTGAGAGTGATGGGAAATCCACTGGGGAGTTGGGGCAGGGGCATAGTGTGGTATAATTTACATTTGGAAGTTATCACTCTGGCTGCCATGTTAGAAAATTGATTCGAGGGGGACAAAAGTAGAAGCAGGATGGTAACACAGAAAACTGTTTAAAAAGTTCTGGCAAGAAATGGGATAGCTCTGAAGTGAGTGAAATGATGGAGACTGTGAAAGTGGTCCTATTCAAGGTATGTTTTGAAGACATGCTGATGTGCTGGGTCTGGGGAGGAGGGAGATGAAAATCCAGGTGACTCCTGGATTTGGTCTCAGCTTATAGTAAAGGAGGGTGGAGGTTAGAGTAGGCAGAAAGGGCATGCCTTGAGTTCATTTGGGTACTCTAACTCGGAGATGCCTAAAACACATCTAAGTAGCCGTGTCTAGTAGATAGATGGTATGTAAATCTTAAGCATAGGAGAGAGATTAGCTGGAGCTACAAGCCATCACTGAATAACAAAATTGAACAGGATGACATAAGGAGTGAGGGCAGAAGAAAAGGCTGAGAATTGAATTCCTGGGTATTCAGTATTGAGATTGCTAGAAGAGGGGATGGAACTAGCAGAGGAAATGGGGTAGGAATAACAAGGTTCAAGGAAACCACATAATCTTTGTGTTTTGAAAACAATTTTGAAAGTGAGTTAAAGAAGGAAAGTAATAATCTACAACAGTAATAAAAACGCTACTGAGAGGTCAATAGGATGGGAACTGAGAATTTACAGCTGTATTTTCCATGGTAGAAGTCATTGGTGACTGTGGCAAGAATGATCTCAGTGGATAATGGGGTGGGAGGCTTGTTTGGGAAGGATTGCATTAAAACCAGCAAGGGGTTGTGGGGATGTAAGGATTTTCAGTAGACATTCAAGAATCTTCAAGAAATGCAATTCAAGCTGGATGAAGCGGGTCATAGCTGTAATGCTACTACTCTGGGAAGCCAAGACAGGTGGACAGCTTCAGTTCAGAAGTTTGACACCAGCCTGAGCAAGAGTGATACCCCCATCCTACTAAAACAGAAAAATTAACTGGGCCTTGTGGCAGGCACCTGTAGTCCTAGCTACTTGGGAAGCTGAGGCAGGAGGATCGCGTGCACCCAGGAGTTTGAGGTTGCAGTTAGCTATGATACCACAGCACTCTAGTCTGGGCAAGACAGACTCTGTCTCCAAACAAACAGATCTCCCCCCCCCCCCCAAGAAAAAGAAAGAAGTGCAATTCTTGGTTATAGGCATTTGAGTGTACTAAAGATTGATGAATATTTCAGAGGGTCTCTATGCCTTTTGAATTTATATCTGCTAACCCCAAAGTTAGGGGAAAACAGGGCAAAGAGAAACAGCAACAAAATGCCTCCATGGTTTTCTGGGAGAAAAATCACTGAAAAGTTTTATGGAAATCTTTTGTTTTGCATCTAAAAATGACTTAAAAGCTAAGTGAAAACCAAGACTATCCTAGATCATTTGTCACTTGAAAATGGGTCACATAACTAGTTATATGACATCATCTCTCATTCTTTCAGGGCAAAGCTGGCTGGCTCAATGCAGGAGGGTATTACCAAAGGCTGTAATTTTACACACAATCTCCTTTTAAAATGTAAATTTAATAACCTTGTAAGTTTGCTTCATTTATTTTTCTTAATTTCTCTTTAACCACATTTTTTCTCATTTAATTCAACTTTGTAAAATGATTCTTGCTCAAGTATTTTTAAAAACTGCTTTAAGTTTTTTTGAATAAGCCAAATAATGATTTCTTAGCTGAACATGTAGTTATTGAAATGTTTATAGGTTTTCACCCAAATAGCGTTTATCTCTAACTGATTGTAGAAAATGTCAATCCAAATTCCTTTGAATTCCAATGTTATAAATAAGTTTCACACTTACATGAATGTTTATGGCTTCATATTATAAAGCAATATATATATATAATTATTCAGTGATAGACTTTATTAATCAGGATTCTCTAGAAAAACAGAACTAATAGAATATGTATCATATAAAATTTATAAATGATTTATTACAAAGAATTGCCTCACATGATTATAAAGATAATAAGTCCCATGATTGCATTAACATACATAGCTATGATTTAATAAAAAAAAAAAAGATAATAAGTCCTAAGATCTGCAGGCGAGTCAGCAAGATGGAGACCTAGAAGAGTGGATGGTGTAGGTTCCCATTTGAGTCCAAAGGATGAAGAACCAGGAGAGCTAATGGTGTAGTTCTAGTATACAGGCTGGTAGGCTGCAGACTCAGAGAGAGCTCATGTTTTAGTTAAATTCTGAAGACAGGAAAAATGTTATGTCTTAGTTAGAAGTCCATCAGGCAGGAAAGAATTCTCTCTTAGTTGGAGGAATATCAGCCTTTTGTTCTATTCAGCTAACTGATTGGGGTCCACCCACATGAGGGAGGGAAGTCTGCCTTACTCAGTGTACTGATTTAAATGTTAAACTCATGAAAAAACACCCTTACAGAAACACCCAGAAAAATGTTTGACCAAATATATCTGGGCACCCTGTGGCCCAGTCAAATCAACATATAAAATTGACTATTACATAGATAATGCCATTTTATTTTTAGGTGTTGGAGTTAAGGATGACCAAACATTAGTTTATGAAAAGTTATAATATACAAACTACTCCTGGAAATAATGATTTTTTTACTCTAATGATATCCAATCGCATAGATACAATAGACAAGGGATTTCTAAGTGCTTAGTTCCATTACACATCTGTAGCTGGTATCTGCAGTCTGATCAGTGTGGCATGGTCTGGGATCTCACTCAAGGGGACGGTGGCAGAGACTGCTAATTATCTCTTACAGTCTGTCTCCCTTTATTTCATTATAGGGGAATTTTTAGCTGGAATCAAGGCTATCCAGAATAAGATCTCAGCCTCTTTTGTTGTAGATGTGGCCATGTGACTACATTCTGGCCAATGGAATGTGAGTGGAAATATTATATGG
This sequence comes from Loris lydekkerianus, assembly GCA_963574355.1. Lineage (NCBI taxonomy): Eukaryota > Metazoa > Chordata > Mammalia > Primates > Lorisidae > Loris > Loris lydekkerianus. Next base: position 13,862 of record CAUYPK010119482.1, read on the forward strand.
TACCTTCTGGAAACCTTTAAAAGAGTGCTATTGAATAGCATGAACCTTTTGAGCTTCTTTATTCCTCCTTCTTCTGTCTACTTCCTGGAGCACAGGTACTGCTTTCTCTGAGCATGAGGTCCAGACCACGTTAACTTAAGCAACAAGGTAGAAGAAACAAACTTTTCATACCAGCCCTGTCCAGGTAGCTGTGTAAAAGAGAAATCCATGATTACTATAGCTGTAGCCTGTACTAACTAACCTTTACTGTGAGCTTTGGGTGGAACCTTTAACTCAAATGTGAGCCTCTGACCTATGGAGCTGACTGTGGTATTCCCAGCTACTTGGGAGGCTGAGGCAGGATGACTCCTTGAGCCCAGGAATTTGATGCCAGCTGGGCAACATAGCAAGACCCATCTCTAGAAATACAAAATAATATGAACCTTTGGGACTATTTTCTGAAGGCCCAAAGGACATAGAAAATTGACGATAGAACACCGTTGGGGATATTTATGTGGTCATTAGATCATTGCCATCCTGCTGCTTTCTAGGGCTATTGAGTAGCAAGTGCTATCCTTTGAATATGTCACCTCCAAAGTGCAGGTGTTGAAACTTAATGGCAAGTGTGATGATTTTAAGAGATAGAGCCTTTAAGGTGTATTAGGCCACAAAGACACCTCCCTTGTGAGTGGGATGTCATGCAGAATTTTGTCTCTTGTCCTTCTGTCTTACACCATGTAAAGAAATAGCATTCTTCCCCCTTGGAGGATATATTCCAGAGCACCATCTTGGAAGAAGAGAACAGCTCTCACCAGACAACTAAACCTACGAGCATTTTGATCTCAGAGAGGAGTGGACTCTGAGAAAACAACTGAGACAGCTGGAGAGAGGACAAGTGCCCTCAGCTCTTTTTAAATAAATATTTCAGGATAAGTAATTAATCTTGTCTCAAGCTCTATACATACACGAAGATGAAAAAGCTGGAGAATGAGGATGGCGTGTATCTTAGGATGATTAGGAAGAACAGAGTTACTGTCGTCCAATATCTGAAGGATTGTTTTTCTCAGAAGAAGGATTAGAATTGTTTTGTGAATTTCTCAATCCAGAGAACTAAAAATATGGGGATAATATTTACAACTAAAAGAAAGAGAGAGATTTCCATCAGAATTGGCTAATGGTGGAGTAGGTTCCTGTGTGGAAAGAGCTCCCATTAGGGGAAGCATTCAAGTGTGCCAGACTCTGAGATGGCACCCAGTGACCCTGACCTCCTGCCATTCAGGGTACTGATCAGTAATGTGAATTGCACTGACCAAGGTAACCCATAGGAGATTGCAGAAATGAAAGTGTTGTTCTGATAGTAGGATATTGTGGTCTCTACCCCCCTTCCCATTTGGATTGTGTTAGGAGACCACTTGAACAGGTTATGGAGAGGTCCATGTTACTAGAAACTGGGACCTCCTAACAACAGCCACCAGTGTGAACAAGCTCTCTGAGAAGCAGATCATCCAACTCCAGCTAAGCCTCATCTGACTGAGGCCCAGGGCAACATTGTGATGGCAACCCTCAGGCAGAATGGCTCAGCTAAGTCATTCAATAATTCTGATCCACAAACACTGTGTGAAATAATAACTGGGTTTTTTAGATTAAGCCAAGTTTTTTAGGATACTTTTTTATGTAGCAATAGATAACTAATTTAGGACTGTGCAAAAAATTCACACATCAGTTGGAACTTAAATCAAATGGATTCTAAAGCAACTAAGCTACTTTTAGCCCAGAGTTTACTATTTTCTGACAGTCACTTCATTGGAAAGAAGTGAAGCACAACTCAGCTCCTGGCCATCCTTATGATAGATTTGACTCTTTTCCCTTTCATCAATTTCAGCAATCTTCCAGAGCATTGGGCATCCAAATGTTTCTGGCTACCTGGACAGGCTTAAGGCTGGCTTTAGAGAAATGTCATTTTATTATAGATTTTCTCACCTAGAGGTTGATACAGACATCATATACTGAACTTTCTTTATGTACTGAGAATAGACAATCTCGTTGGATTTTGGAAAATAACATCATGGATGTAGATGTAGACCTGTATAGTTACATGTAAGCTATAATTTATACACATAGTATTTATATGTGCACATATATTTTCATAGGCATATATGCATTTAGCCAAGTAGCTCACATGTATATATATGCATGTAAACAAAATTATATAGACCTGGCTTTATAGGAATTTTACATTTTAAAAGTTAACACAGAGGACCAAATTCATCTCAAGAGCTGGGCAAATACAACCAAACAAACTTAAGTCCCTGCTACTGTCTTATTAATTAATCTCTTATCAATTTTACTTGGAGAAGAATAGTCATTAAAGTTCCTTGGATCCTGTGAACACCACTATCACTGTAGGAACCTGTCAAAATTTGTGTATAATTTTTCTGACTGATAGGCAATTGTGAATATATATTAAAGACTTGTCACTGTACAGTTATCTCCCCTTTGGAGATAGGCTCTAAGAGCACCTCCCCCCCCCCCAAGGATGCCTGAAACTGAGGATAGTACTCAACCTTATATGTACTATGTTTTTTGTGATACACACATACCAATGATACAGTTTAATTTATAAATTAGGCACAGTAATAACTTAACAAGAATAAAATATTGTTTTTATTATAACAATAATAAAACAGAACAATTATAACAATGTATAGATATACTGTAATTAAAGTTAGTGTGGTTGATCTCTCTCGCAAAATGTCTTATGGTACGGTAGTCACCTATTTTTAGACTGGGGTTGACCACAGGTAACTGAAACCATGGAAAGTGAAGCCATGAATAAGGGGGGCCCACTGTCCTAAGTGCCTTAAAAGGATGTGCAGACCATCTCGGGGGCTTTGCTCTGTTTATGTGGAGTCCTCCCACCCTCAACAAAACCCCCTTATGCTGGTGCCATTTCTCTGAAAAACACCTTACCTGGTCCTGAGAATTTCAATTGCAGCCTTTCTCTGTTCTTCTGCTCTCATGACATCTCATCTTGGCATGATCGATGCCACAGGCATCGCCCCATAATTAAATTTCTCATGTTATTTCACATATGGCTTTTTATAGCTGATTTGATTTAGTCAGTATCCAAAGAAGGGTCACACATCACATTTGGTTGTATATCTCAATTCTCTTCTAATTCATAATATTCCTTTCTCCCTCTTTTTCTTCTTTACAATTTATTTATTTAAATCATGTGTCTTACAGAATTTTTCACATTCTGGAGTTTGCTGATAACAATCTTAAGATTGTGTTTGAGGTTATTCCCTCATACTTTTTATTTTCTCTAGGTTATTTAGAGGGCCAATTAGATTTGGTTTTAATAATTTTTTTTTTTTTTTTTTTTTTTTGCAGTTTTGGCTGGGGCCGGGCTTGAACCTGCCACCCCTGGTATACAGGGCCAGCGCCCTACTTCTTGAACCACAGGCACTGCCTTGGATTTAATTTTTGATACCAACATTGCCTGTATAGTGTTGTACAACTCCTGTAGCATTATATTGGTGGTATATAATGTCTAGTTGGTTCCTTTTTTGTAAATGATCAGTGGGATCTCATGGTGTCAGTCTGACCCATCTGCTATCAAGTTCCTCACAACATTCAACTAATGGGTTTAGCAGATTTAGATGATTTTTATTCCCATCATTATTTCATTAGGGGTTGCAAAATAGTGATATTCTTATTCCACTCCTCCATTTTCTATTAACTAGAATTTTTTCATAAAAAATAATGTTCCCTCAACTGTTACTTGGTTACCATAAAATGCAGCTTACAGAAGAAAGCCAGGGTAAATACTTAATATTTTTCTGTTATCTTCTTTTGAAATAATCAGTTGGCAAGTTTTATTTAAAATAGCATTATCAATTCATGAATTTTTAACATATTTGATGTTATTCTTATTGATGTTACCATTGCTTCATTTTTGAATGCTCTTTCAAGTTCGTTTCATCTGCCTTTTGTCTTTTGACATAACCACAGGAATCTTTGATGTCTGGGACCATAAAATGTTCCAGGCTCATTTTGTGTGTTTATTGACTTTGATTTGAAGCAGTTTTTTTTCTTTAAGGAGTTCCAATCACTTTTAGTAGGAAATGGTGTTTAGAGATCATAGTCTGGGCGGTAGCAGATACTCATTACTGAGTACTGGCCTAATGATTTATTTCTTCCGGGTCTGTGCAATAAACAAAGGAAGTTCTATTTAATTGTTAATAAAAATCCATAAGTTTATTAACAGTAATTTTTATTGGAAATAAAAATTCATCATGATATCATACTTATATTTCCAATTAAAATTTTGGCTTACCCTCTTAGATTTTATTAATTTATACTCTCTTTTTTATTACCATGGAAATCTTGGTTCCTGGTGACATTAATACAAAGATTAATACATCTCCTTTGCTCTATCTATTCAAAATAAAAATAGTAACACTGTGATTACTCCCTACCACTGGACTCTACCCTCCTTGAGATAAATGAGGACATAGTCAAATCATTATGTTTTACAGTCACTTGAAATAGTTGACCTTTGGTGGCACCCATACGTCAGTCGGCAAGGGTGCCGGCCATATACATCTAGGGTGGAGGGTTCAAACCAGGCTCGGGTCTGCTAAGCAATAATGACAAGTGCAACCAAAAAATAGCCAGGTGTTGTGGCAGGTGCCTCTAGTCCCAGCTACTTGGGAGGCTGAGGCAAGAGAATCGCTTAAGCCTAAGAGTTTGAGGTTGCTATGAGCTGTCATGCCATGGCACTCTACCCAGGCCAACAATTGAGACTCTGTCTCAAGAAAAAAAAAAAAAAAATCCATCCTTGAATAAGCCACAAATTTTATAAAGCTTGATACATGTGTTTTATTTTTTTCAAGTTTTAAGGATTTTTTTAAAATTTAATTTTTTGTTTTGCAATTATATAAAACACATGGATCCAAAATAAAAACAAGACAATGGACCACATTTAGAAATATCTATCTTCTATCTCTCTCCCTTCTACCTTGTACCTGTTGTCCTTGTTGAATAATAATAATCTTTGTCTTTAATTTATCCTTCCAGTTATTTATTTATTTATTTTTATTACTAAATCATAACTGTGTACATTAATGTGATCATGGGGCACCATACACTAGTTTTATAGACCGTTTGACACATTTTCACCACACTGGTTAACATAGCCTTCCTGGCATTTTCTTAGTTATTGTGTTAAGATATTTACATTCTACATTTACTAAGTTTCACATGTACCCTTGTAAGATGCACCACAGGTGTAATCCCACCAATCCCCTTCCCTCCACCTACCTCCCCACTCCCTCCCCTCCCCTTCCCCCTTCCCCCGTTTGTTAGGTTATAAGTGGCTTATAGCTTTCATGTGAAAGCCATAAATTAGTTTCATAAGTAGGGCTGAGTATATTGGGTACTTTTTCTTCCATTTTTGAGATACTTTACTAAGAAGAATATGTTCCAGTTCCATCCATGTAAACATGAAAGAGGTAAAATCTCCATCTTTCTTTAAGATTGCATAATATTCCATGGTGTAAATATACCACAATTTATTAATCCATTCGTGGATCGATAGGCACTCGGGCTTTTTCCATGACTTAGCAATTATGAATGGGCCTGCAATAAACATTCTGGTACAAATATCTTTGTTATGATGTGATTTTTAGTCTTCTGGATATATGCCTAGTAGAGGAATTATAGGATTGAATGGCAGATCTATTTTTAGATCTCAAAGTGTTCTCCAAACATCTTTCCAAAAGGAATGTATTAATTTGCATTCCCACCAGCAGTGTAGAAGTGTTCCCTTTTCTTCACATCCATGCCAACATCTCTAGTCTTGGGATTTTGTGATATAGACCAGTCTCACCAGAGTTAGACGATATCTCAAAGTAGTTTTGATTTGCATTTCTCAGATGATTAAAGATGATGAGCATTTTTTTGTATGTCTATAGGCCGTGTGCCTGTCTTCTTCAGTGAAATTTCTCTTCAAGTCCCTTGTCCAGCTTGCGATAGGATCACTTGTTCTTTTCTAGCTAATGCATTTGAGTTATCTGTGGATTCTGGTTATTAAACCCTTGTCAGAATCATAACCGGCAAATATCTTCTCCCATTCTGAGGGTTGTTTGCTTGCTTTACTTACTGTGTTCTTGGCTGTGCAGAAGCTTTTTAGTTTGATCAGGTCTCAGTAGTGTATATTTGAAGCTGCTTCAATTGCCCGGGGGTCTTCCTCATAAAATACTTGCCCAGACCGATTTCTTCAATGATTTTCCCTGCACTCTCCTAGTATTTTTATAGTTTCATGTCTTAAGTTTAAATCTTTAATTCAGTGAGAGTTTATCTTACTTAATGGTGAAAGGTGTGGGTCCAGTTTTAGTCTTCTGCAGGTTGCCAGCCAGTTCACCCAGCACCATTTGTTAAATAGGGAATCTTTTCCCCACTGAATGTTTTTAATTGGCTTGTCGAAGATTAAATAACGGTAAATAGCTGGATTTATCTCTTGGTTCTCTATTCTGTTTCAGACATCTACTTCTCTGTCTTTGTGCCAGTACTATGCTGTTTTGATCACTATCGATTCTGGCTAAGTCTTGGAAGGTGATATGCTTGCAAGTATTGGTCAATTTCCTTCAGATTTTCATATTTCTGTGAATAAAGTGTCTTGTAATATTCATTAAGAATTTTTTCAATTTCTGAGGAGTCTGTTGTTATTTTGTCTTTGTTGTTTCTGATTGATGAGATTGGAGATTTTACTCTTTTTTTCCTGGTTAGGTTAGCCAAAGATTTATCTATTTTATTGACCTTTTCAAAAAACCAACTTATTGATTTATTGATCTGTTGTATAATTCTTTTATTTTCAATTTCATTTAATTCTGCTCTAATTTTGGTTATTTCTTTTGTTATACTGGGTTTGGGGTTGGAATGTTTTTCCTTTTCCAGTTGCTTGAGATGTCCCATTAAGTTGTTAACATCCACTCTTTCCATTTACTTGAGGAAGGCTTGCAGTGCTATAAATTTACCTCTTAGGACTGCCTTTTCGGCATCCCAGAGATTCTGATAATTCATGTCTTCATTGTTGTTTTGTTCCCCAAACTTGGCAATTTCCTTCTTAATTTCATCTCTGACCCAGCTATCATTCAGCATAAGGTTATTTAACTTCCATGTTTTTGTATGAGTGTGCAGATTCCTGTTGTTACTGAGTTCAACTTTTATTACATGGTGGTCCAAGAAGATTCAAGGAATAATTTTTATTTTTTTAAATTTACTGAGGTTAGACGTATGACCTAAGATGTGATCTATTTTGGAGTATGTTCCGTGGGCTAATAAGTAGTATGCGTATTCAGTTTTGTTGGGATGAAATGCTCTGTAGATGTCTGCTAAATCCAAATGTTGGATGGTTAGGTTTAAATCTAAAATTTCTTTACTTAGCTTCTTGTTGGAGGATCAATCCAACACTGCCAAAGGAGTTATTGAAATCTCCAACTATTATGGAGCTAGAGGAAATCAAGTTGTTCACATCTGTTAGAGTTTCTCTTATAAATTGAGGTGCATTCTGGTTGGGTTCATAGATATTAATAATTGAAATCTCATCATATTGAGTATTACCCTTAACAAATATGAAGTGACCATTCTTATTTTTCCTTACTTTTGTTGGTTTAAAACCTATTGTATCTACAAATAGAATTGTGACACCTGGTTTTTTTCTGATTACCATTTGCCTGAAATATGGATGACCATCCTTTCACCCTGAGTGCATATTTATCTTTTAAGGTAAGATGTGATTCTTGTATGCAGCAAATATCTGGCCTGAGTTTTTGTATCCAGTCAGGTAACCTGTGCCTCTTTAGAGGACAGTTTAAGGTGTTCACATTAATGGAGAATATTGATAAGTCTGGTGAAATTTTGGGTATCAAATTTATTGAAAGTCTCGTAGACATTTTTAATCCTTTCGCCACTGGGTAAGTTAAAGTTTGATCCAAAGTTTCTGAGTGAGTTTACTTTTGTGGTAGAGGATTGGAATGGTCATTATGGAGGACAGGTCTGAGAATATCCTGAAGAGCTGGTTTGGACATGGCAAATTTCTTCAACATATGAAAGTCATTAAAGTATTTAATTTCTCCATCATTAATGAAACTCAGTTTAGCTGGATACAGGATCTGGGGCTGAAAGTTATTTTGCTATAGAAGATTAAAAGTCAATGACCGCCCTCTTCTGGCTTGAAAAGTTTCAGCAGAGATATCTGCAGTCATTCTAATATTCTTTCCTTTGGAGGTAATTTGGATTTCTTACGTCTGGCTGCTTTCAGAATTTTCTCCTTCATATTAACTTTAGTGAAGTTAATAATGATATGCCTGGGGGATGTCTTATTGAGATTGAGTTGTGCTGGGGTTCTGAAACCGTCTGTCTAAATTTCAGAATGTCTTGGCATGTCTGGAAAATTCTCTTTCATAATTTCATGGAGAAGGGCCTCTGTGCCTAGTGAGGCCACTTCATCACTGTCAGGGATTCCAATGAGGTGGATATTAGCCTTCTTCAAAGTATCCCAGCGTTCTCTGAGAGAATGATCCATTTTTGCTCTCCATTTCTTTTCCTCTTTGAGAGTTTGAGACCATTTGATGTCAGAAATCCTATTTTTCTGCTTGCTCCACTCTGTTACTGAGGGCTTCTACTGTATTTTACAGATCTTTGAGGGCTACAAATTCTTGCTTCAGTGCATCCAAATCTTTGGTGGTTTTGTCTTTAAATTCATTAAATTTTTGAGACAACTTTTGAATTTCTCCTCGAGTTTCTAATTCTGACTTTTGAATTGCTCCTCAAACTTCTAATTTCAAATTTTCCTCCATTGTATTAATCTTTTTTGCAATCCAAATTCTGAATTCGATTTCTGACATCTTGGCCAGCTGTTTATGAAGGGGATCTTCAGTTACATCTGCCATATCTTTCCTTGGGGGGGGGGGTGGTGATCTATTCTGGTTAATCATGTTACCAGAGTTTTTTTGCTGATTCTGCCCCATGATTGTTTTACACCATTTGATATTTCCCCTGTAGCTTTGTTGAGGACCCATACATTGCTATGGCCTGAGAAACTGGGGCCCTGTTTGGTGTGGTGTGGCTAAGTGGTTCTGTCTTGTTTTCAGATGGTCTCTGTTAAAAAATCTAACATAGAAAGGAGGTTAAAAGTCGATGACCACCCTCTTCTGGCTTGAAAAGTTTCAGCAGGGAGATCTGCAATCATTCTAATATTTTTCCCTTTGTACATAATGACTTTCTTTCGCCTGGCAGCTTTGAGAATTATCACCTTTATATTAACTTTAGTGAAGTTAATTATGATATGCCTGGGGGACGGCAATCAACACTACAGTTTAGCCTAGGCTACAGAGCAAGACCGTGTTTCTAAATAAATAAATATGTTATTTATGGATTTACACAAAGGTAAGTGATAAAAACAAGGACAGAAACATCAGTATCAGCTATAAAATGGTGAGAAAGGGAGGGGAATAAGATTGGGGAATGTTGCCAATGGGGCTGACATGCATTTTTAAAGTTGTATTTAAAAAATTATGGACAAATAAAGGCTAGATACATTGGCTTACACTCATAATATCAGCACTGTGGGAAGCCAAGGCAGGAGGATTGCCTTAAGACCAGGAGTTCAAGACCAGCCTATCTCAAGAAATAAAAAATCCCTACAAGAAATAAAAAAAAAAATAGCCAAGTGTTGTGGCATGCATCAGTAGTCCCAGAAACTTGGGAGGCTGAGGCAAGAGAATCCCTTGAGCACAGGAGTTCAGGGTTCCATTGAGCTATGACTGCAACACTACACTTTAGCCTAGGCTACAGAGCAAGACTCTGTTTATAAATAAATAAATAAATAAATAACTAAGACAAATGACACAGTGTTAACTTTTCTTTAATCTGGACAATGGTACATATGTGTTCATTATATATTCAATATTCAAAATACTTATTAATTAAAAAATCTAACATAGAAAGGCAACTCAAAATAAATTTGGTTTGAGACCATGTTTGTAAGGGAAAAGGTTTAAAATGAAAAAAGCAATTCCTGTTAGCAAGCACTTATAAGACATACCCCTGGAAATTAATCAAATTTGATGATCCCAAATATCATTTTGGAACTTTTTGTTCATCTTTACAGACCATAGATTATTAAATTATTTTCCTGGTATGACTTTCTAAAAGTGGTATCACTGATTTCTAAATGATTCAGTCTCTCAGCAGAGATTTTTGGATGTGTCTTGGGAAACATCTACCAATGTATAATCCTGTCACACTTCAGCTGTGTTTCTAACAGCAGTGTAATTCTCTACATAGAGTAGTGGTTCTCAACCTTCCCAATGCCCGCATCCTTCCCAATGCAAGAAATGTGAGGTTCAGAAAAAACCTCGAATAAACAAGACATTTCTCAGAAATAAAAACAAAGCAGAAGGAATCACACTACAAGACCTCAGACTATACTACAAATCGATATTTCTCAAAACAGCATGGTACTGGCACAAAGACAGAGAAGTAGATGTCTGAAACAGAATAGAGAACCAAGAGATAAATCCAGCTATTTACCATTATTTAATCTTTGACAAGCCAATTAAAAACATTCAGTGGGGAAAAGATTCCCTATTTAACAAATGGTGCTGGGTGAACTGGCTGGCAACCTGCAGAAGACTGAAACTGGACCCACACCTTTCAC
>CAUYPK010119484.1:0-33365 GCA_963574355.1 Loris lydekkerianus
GGTATATGTAAACCATGGAATATTATGCAGCCTTAAAGAAAGATGGAGACTTTACCTCTTTCATGTTTACATGGATGGAGCTGGAACATATTCTTCTTAGTAAAGTATCTCAAGAATGGAAGAAAAAGTATCCAACGTATTCAGCCCTACTATGAAACGAATTTATGGCTTTCATAGGAAAGCTATAACCCAGTTATAACCTAAGAATTGGGGTAAGGGGGAGAGGAAGGGGAGTGGGAAAGGGAAGAGAAGGAGGGAGGGGGCAGGATGGGCAGAGGGAGAGTGATTGGTGGGATTACATATGTGGTTCATCTTACAAGGGTATATGTGAAACTTAGTAAATGTAGAATGTAAATGTCTGCACACAATAACTAAGAAAATACCAGGAAGGCTATGTTAACCAGTGTGATGAAAATGTGTCCAATGGTCTATAAAACGAGTGTATGGTGCCCCATGATCACATTAATGTACACAGCTATGATTTAAAAAAAAAGAAATGGGTTAGTGAATATTTAGAAGACAGATTGTCTGATCATGACAATAAAACTAGAAATAATTTATAAAGTTTAAATAGCATATCACTCCCCATGTGCAAACAAAAAAAACAAATTTCTAAAAATATATTGGGTCAAAAAGAAAATCAAGCCTGTATTTGTGGACTACTGGTAAAAATAGGAGAAGAATGAAAACAAAATCTTCTCCTTTTTGAAAATAAAAAACACTATACTGAAAATTATTAGGTCAAAGAGAAAGTTAAGTCATAATTAGAGACATATAATATAAAGAATGTAGCCAAAACTATTAGTTATTGGCCTTAAATATCTTTCCAGCTTCAGAAGGATGAAAGACAATACATGAATTATAAAGTCAACTCAAACATCAAAAAAGTCAAAGAAAGTAAGAAGATAGAAAAATGGAAAAAGCCAAAATTTACACATTAGAAAATGTTAAAAACATGCAGAATTATTAAATCGGAGAGCTGATTCTTTGAAAAGAATAGTAAAAATATATTTTTAATAAAAATAATAAAATTAACACATATTAGGATGTGAATACGCTGCATTAAGAATTGCAAAAGACGTTAAAAATTGTGAGAAAATATTACCCCAAACTTGATGCTAGGATTTTGTAATCTCAATGAAATGGAATTATCTGGCAAAAATTTTATTTAAAAAATATTTTCCAAAGAGGATAAACTAATCAATTCTTAAATAATTATTTCAAATAAAGCATTTTGAACCAAAATAATTTTTAGTAGTAGGTTCTTGTAATTGAACAAGGAACAGATGATTCCTACATATAATTTTTTTTCCAGAGGATAGAAAGTGACAGAGTTTCCAAGTCTAATACTCAAACCTAATGTAGCATGATACAAAAAAGCTTCAGAATAATCCCATGTGAAATGTAGACACAAAAAGGTAAAATTCAATTTGGTAAAAGTATAATGCACCACCAAAAGTAGAATTTTCAAAAATATGTAGATGATTTAATAATAAATTTATTACAAGGTATACATGGATCTCTTCAGTAATGCTTGAGTCAGAGTTACAACCACGGCCATGACCCAGACAGTGTTCACCCTTTAAGTAGGTTTCATCCATTTGTTCTTCCTCCTCCCTCCCTTGCTTGATTTTGATCTCATTTTACTTCCTTCTATGCACATGTATGCTCATTGGTTAGTTCCAGTTTAACAGTGAATGCGTGTAGTGTTTGTTTTTTCATTCTGTAGATACTTCAAACAGCCCATAAACATACGAAAAATGCTCAATGTCACTAATCACCAGGGAATGCAAATCATGTGACTTGTTAATAATATCTGCACTTATCTGCATATGAGCAGGTTTGTGCCCATGGGCTCTGCCATCCACAACCATTACATTCGACAATTACTGTAGAGTAACACGATTGGTTCCTTACCAGCCTATCATTTCACCAGCAAGTTGCAACTCTCAGGTAAGTGAGGAAATGGGAAAATATTCAGAAAGAAAAATTAAACTTCATATACTTACAGTTTGTATAGATAGGTCTTCGAAATGGCTTTCCTTTTGAAAAGATAAATGCTACTGTAATACAGTTGATGGTAGTGATAGGCCACAGGGTGGTGCTCTCAAAACTTAAAATTGAACCAGGAATCAGAGTGGCATTTCCAGTCCAGTTTCTTTCCACACTCACATTTGTTGAGAGTTTACTTTGGTTGGCCACAAAGCATTCACTATGAAAGAAGAATCACCAGCATTATAGAAATTTTTATTCTATTTTTATCCATTAGGTAAAAAAAAAAAAAAAAAATCGCTAATTACTATCATGAGACTTTAGCTTTCAAATATTCTAGCCAGTAACTACCAAGACATATTTCTGTTTATCTCTTACAATGACAAAGCAGAAGTAAAATTCATAGGAAGTCAAGATTGTTCATTGTCTGGCACTCCATTTAGAACAAGTGATCTTTTTGAAAAGACTTGGAATTAGAAGTAGATTCTGGGCTGGGTGCAGTAGCTCATGCCTGTAAACTTAGCACTCTGGGAGTCTGAAGTAGGAGGATCCCTGGAGCTCAGGAGTTTACCCCCAGCCTGAGCAAAAGTGAGACCCTGTCTCTACTAAAAATAGAAAAATTAACCAGGTGTCAGGGTGGTGTGATACTTATAGTCCCAATTACTCAGGAGCATCTCTCTCTCTCTCTCTCTTTTTTTTTTTTTTTTGGTTGTTGTTGCTGTTGCAGTTTGGCCAGGTTTGATCCTGCCACCCTAGGTATGTGGGGCCAGTGCCCTACTCACTAAGCCACAGGCACCACCCAGGAGCATCTCTTGAGCCTAGGAGTTTGAGGTTTAGGTTGCATTCAGCTCCAATGATGCCACTGCACTCTACCTGGGGTGGAGCAAAACTCTGTCAAAAAAAAAAAAAAAAAGAAAGAAAAGAAAAGAAAGGAAAGGAAAGGAAAGGAAAGGAAAGGAAAGGAAAGGAAAGGAAAGGAAAGGAAAGGAAAGGAAAGGAAAAGAAAGAAAAAGAAAAAGAAAGAAAGAAAATAGGAACCTAAAGACTGAATTGCTCCAATCTCATAATAAAATCTCAACAAATCTCAAAGTGTTTTCTTGAGATGGAATCTGCTCCTGGTGAAGATACCGTGAACATTGTTGAAATGACAACAATGGATTTAGAATATTACAAAGACTTGGTTGACAAAGTGGTGGTAGGGTTTGAGAGGATTGAGCTTGTGCTTAAATGAAGTTCTATTTTTAGTAAAATGCATGTGATAAACGGCACTGCATGCTACAGAGAAATCTTTACAAAAGTAAGAGTCAATTGATGTGATAAATGTCATTGTTTTCTTATTTTGAGAATTTGCCACAATCACCCCCACCTTAAATAGCCGTCACCTTGATCAATCAGCAGCCATCAACACAGAGGAAAGGCCCTCTACCCACAAAAAGATTAGGACTCAAATCTTTATTAGCATTTTTAGCAATAACATATTTTATCAATGATTAAGGTATGTACATTGTCCTTCAGATAAAATGTCAATTTATACTTAAGGGACTACAGTATAACTAAGGAAGCAAAAAGTTCAACTGGCTTTGCTTTATTGCAACATTCACTTTATTGTGGTGGTCTGGAACAGAACCTGGAGTATCTCTGAAGTATGTTTGTAGTAGACATTCAGTTAATGTTTGCTAAATAAATTAATGAAACAAACAAGCAGTAGTCACAACCATTCTCACAGAAAGAGGAACAGACAGTCCATAAGGCCTGAACTGTGGAGTTTAAAACTAAAGTGTACCTAGTCCAATGTATTTCCTACCCATCCCCATTTGAGGTGCACCGTTTGTCTCCCAGGTTCAGTCAAAGCCTGACTTCTCTGAGTATATGCCTTCCAATGTTGGAAGACATCTGGTTCTGAAATTAAATGGGGTTCTATATTTCAAGTAATATTAGAATTGCTGGATTTTGGATCTAAATGACAATCTTAGATATAATTTGATGATTTTCAATCTGCCTTTTACTGATTTCCAGTGTGCTGTGCCTTCAGGATCACAGTGGCATAAGAAGCAATCTTTACATGCTCTGTTTTTAAAAGATCAGTTCTTTTCCTGATTTTTCTCTTGTGAGCCAGGAGGCTCCTTGTCAGAAGAAAATCAAGTTTATAAGTCTTTGCTATAGTCTACCTCAAAAAAATCAAAGTTCAGGGAGGTAAAGAGACTTGTCCTGAGTCTAGTGCTCCAATTTATACAGAACAATGACACCATCAATTAACATTTTAATATTCTTTTAAAAAAATTATTTAAGCAAATCTCTCTTGTAGGTCTATATTGGAGTCAGCAAACTACAGTCCATAAGCCAAATCCAACTCAGCACCTGTTTCTGTAAATAATGTTTTATCAGAATGCAGCCACTCCCACTTGTTTACACATTGTCTATTGCTTATGTGCTACAACAGCACAGTGACTAATTGCAACAGAGATGGCCTAGGCCACAAAGCCTACTTACAAGCTAGCGCTCTACAGGAAATGTTTCCCAGCTTCTGGTTCATAGGATACCCAAACCACCAGGGAATGAATACGTTAATTCCATCTACCTGCTATTAGATCTATGCATTAACAAGCAATGGGACAAATCTCTTTCCATCCACTCCACATGGCTCACCCCAGCACTCCACCTATTAACTGTGCTCTTTCTTATCATTTGTGCTTTGCAGTATCAAGAAACAATTTTATTAATTAAAGTTTTAAGACATATGTTCAGACCACGTTAGGCAATATCACTGGATACTGATCTCACCCTCAGAAAGGAAGACTAAGGAAATGAACTTACCTGTATTTGTAGGCCTCACAATACCATGGCTGCTGCTTCACATAGAGGAACACACAGACCTGCACAATGCAGGAGAAACAGGAATTCAGAAACACTGACAGCAGCAGAGGGGGAGAAAGGAGCTGTCCTGCTGGCCGATAAGGAGCCAGCTTTGGGTAGGCATGAGTTGAACTCACTGAAAAACAAATGTGTTTTTTCCTGTTACAATTTTATCATTGAGTAGAGTAAAAGAGGGAAACGGGGCTGGAGATCAAGATTAACATCATGGCCAATGATTCATTATCTGCATGTCTACATAATGAAACCTCAATAAACACTCCAGACACTGAAGCTCAATTGCACTTCCCTGGTTGGTAGTACTCAGCATATTGTCACTCATCTGTGTGCTGAGAAAAAGAGGCATCTTGACTCCACAGTGAAAGGACAATGAAGGCATTATGTCTGCAAACCTTCACAGACCTTGCCCTATGCTTTGGCTAGTTCTGATATGTATCCTTCTGCTGAATTAAATTCTAATCCTAAGTACAGCACTTTCCTGAGTTCTGTGATTTGTAGAAAACTGTTGAGCCTGAGGGGGTAACAGGACCACCCCCAAAATTTATTGCCAACTAGTTAGATGTACAGGTGGTATAGAGACTCATAAACTTGGGGCTGGTATCTGAAGTGAGGGCATTCTTGTGGAGGCTGTACCCTTACCCTGGGAGAGTTTAGGGTACCTGGTGTCAGAAGTTATTGTTTGGGTAGGATACACAAAGGGGGACACACAATGTGGACTCTGGTAAATACTAAAGAGAGATGCAAAGAGATTGTACTTTAGTGTCATATAAGGCACAGGCTGTATTGCTTGGAGTTCTTTCTGTACTTCAGTATCCAAAGTAGAATGTAACCACAGAGTTAATAAAGCTGTCAGGTAGTAGAGAGAAGGGATAATTGCATCTCTGTGCATCTGGCTTCTACTTCTTTGGTCCTCATTATAGTTTCGGGTCTTTCCTTTACACAGTAACTGGGGTAGATTGAATTACTGGCCTCATAGTAGTAGAGCGTACTTTACCATTTCTAAATTTTCAGCTTCATTGTGTGACTTTCTCTGCCCACAGAAATGTTAACAAAGGATTCACACATGTGCATAGCTAGGCTTGCTTTCTGGCTCTGCTCTCTGTCACCTACAATGACAATATTCCCAGTCTGTCCATGAGGCCTGGACCCAGAATGAAAAGTGTAAAGCAGGCCTGAACCAAGATCAGCTGATTGACATCATAAAGCAGATTGGCTCAGCTGAGCCCACCTAGACCAGCTGAATAACAGTCAACTTACAGACTCATGGATGGGGAGAATGACTCTTTGGTGATACTGAAGTTCTGGGTTATTACATAGCATGGATTATTATGTAGCATTATTTATGGATTATTATATAGCATTGTTATGGAAATAGCTGATTGGTACATGGTCCTTACACAGAATATTTTAACTTTCTTTCACATTAAAAGCTCCTAATATTTCTGACAGGGAATCTGTATACCTAACTATAAATAAAAATAAAAATAATGACTACCATTTTAGGACACCTATTAGGTTTTGAGGCTGTGCTATGTGTTTTATAAACATTATTTTTATTTCCTTAAAAAGCAATGCAAAATAGATGAATTTTATAAGTGAAGAAACTGAGGTGCAGAGAACTACAGTCCCTTGCTTTAAAGACCCACAGTTAGTGAGTAACAGAGGGGTGATGTAAACTCAAGTTTGTCTGATTGCAAAGCCCCGTGTTCTCTGCTCTTAAGCATATTGAAGTGTGATGGCTCTCTTAAAAGAATAAAATTAAGAGTTTTGAAATATAAGCTTAGAAAGCAGCCCTGTTTATCAGCAGCCAGAAAACTCTTCTGAATGATCCAGGTTTCCTGAAAATGATGATGATATATGCTATTAGATTACACGCATAGGAATGCAAATTTCTGAAGTGTTACATTTCATTCAAAATTAATCATTCTCCCTTCTGAGTTTCCATTGCACATCATTCATATTGCTGCTATGGTGTAGGGTGTCTTGAACTAAATCTGGTTGCTTTATGTATTCAGCACTGAAAGAAGAAAAACTGGCTCTTTCTACTTTCTGGCTCTTCCTTAACCCAGCACTGAGAACACTGCATGGGAGGACTTCACAACTTCAAGTCTATTCTCAAAGTATAGTTCTTAGTTATTCAGCATCATCTGGATACCATGTAATTGTGTTTTCTCCTAAGTAGTTTATTTGCTTTATATCATGAATATTGCAAATCATATATGTCAAATTTTGAGAGGCTAGTGAGCCCACATAAACTATATAAAAAATTTTTGAGTGTGCATCATGAGATTCTAAGATGAAAAGATCTCTTAATTTCATCAAATTCTTTAAGGAACCAAGACTCAGAAGAAAGTTAGGAGTCACTGAAACACTTATGGGATGTATGAAGTACATTTATTTACATTTTTATTGGGACAGAGTCTCACTTTGTCACTCTTTGTAGAGCGCCATGGCGCCATTGCTCATAGCAACCTCTTGCCTCAGTCTCCCTAGTATCTGGGACTACAGGAGCCCACCACAGACACCAGCCACAACACCCGGCTATTTTTTTGTTTGTTTGTTTGTTTAGCAGGCCCAGGCTGGGTTCAAAGGTTCAAAGCCACCAGCCCTGGTGCATGTGGCCATTGCCTTAACCACTGAGCTACGGGCAACCTGCCATGAGGTACATTTCTATAATGGATGAATCCCTCCTACACCTCTCTCTCTGGATACTGCTTTCTCCCAGATGCTGAAGTGATGGCCTAAAAGGACCTTCTGAATTACATCAGCCACCTTCATTTACAGAAATGGCTGGCCTCAAAGTGTGCATCTAACCCAAGTTAGGTCATTAAGTTTTTTCTCCAGAAGATTTTCAAATAAGACGGTGAGAGGCTGGGCTCACTTTACTATGGGAAGACAAGCAGCTAGATTATGAGGACTCAGTCCTCGTGTCATCTGTTGGGGCAATTTTCAAGGTGAGTGAGTAGAATATGTCAGATGAAAACAGTAAGAATGGAAAGAAGAAGACAGGGACAAGATGGCCAGTTGGAAATAAAGAGCCTCTAGTGTTCTAGATTTTCTCAGACAAGAATTTTTCAGATATTTCTTGGTTATTTTTCTTGAATTTATTTTTAGAATTATATTTTTAAACATCCCCCACCACGTGATATAGTTTGAATGGATCTTATTGAAGAAGACAGAGATGTAGCTAGAACAAAAATCCTTCAAAGTGGCTGCCACACAGGCTGGAGTTGAATTGGACTTCAAGACATGCCCCTACCTCATTGACTTCCCTCCTAACATCATATCATTTCTCTTTATGATTTCATTATTAGTGCATTATATTTTGTCTCATTATCTGTCTTTATATGTTGCCTTAAAACCTTGTGGGAACAAGGGAGGGTGTGTATAGATAAGTAAATAATTAAATCCACGTACGTGAAGGTATTGTATTTCCCCAGTACTGATTCAGGATTGAGACTGAAAACCTTCACTTGGGAACTTGGAACTGTAAGAAGCCTTGACAAGAGTATAGATGCTCCTTGACTTACAATGAGGTTACTTTCTGATAAACCCATTGTAAGCTGAAAATATTGTGAGTCAAAAATGCATTTTAATGCTGTACACCTCACATACCAATCATCCTAGCTTACCTTACCCTACCTTAACCTTGCTCAGAATGCTTACATTGGCCTAGAGTTAGGGAAAACCATCTAGCAACACAGTCCACTATGGAATATCTGTTGTTTTCTCTCATGTTCACAGGACTGACCGGGAGTTGCAGCTCACTGCCACTGCCCAGCATCCCGAGAGAGTATCATACTGCTTTCTGCTGAATGAGTATCATCTGTGTATCATTGCAAAGTCAAAAATCATAAGTCAAGCCATCATAAATTGGGACATATGTAATTCTACACTGATTGTCCAATTGTCAATGACTCCTGAGGACTGTAGATGAATGTCCATAGTTCCCAGACTGGCAGTCAAGATTCTCTGTGATTTGTCACAACTTACCTTTTCAAATTTTATCTCGTACTGTTTCTCTTCACACACTTTACAGTGTAGTCAAATTAAAAACTCATGCCCCAGACTTGTGAGCTTTTTCTTGCTCATGCTGCTTCTTTTTTGCTGGAAATATGCTTCTTTTAGTAAAAGACATTTGAAATCTATCCATCTTTCCTATTTTTATTTGAAGGCTACTCATGCAGTCCTTCTTCATATCTTCCTTTTTTTCACCACTGTTATCTCTTACTTAATACAAAATTATTAGACACAATCTCTTCTTTCTCTGAACTCCCAAAGCATCTTCTGTTTTCTGCCACTCACAACTTTGAATTCACATCTTATTTGCTTATGTATGTGAATCCCCTACTAACCTCCGAACTTGAACAACAAGACTTTTCATGCCCCAGATAAAAGATGAACACATAAAAATGAACACTTGTGTAAGAGAATATTGAATGGGGCTTTCTTTATTGTCTGGAGTATTTTCCTGGAGAATGAATGGTAAGTGTCAATTTACTGTAAAGAGAGATGATTGCTATATCTCTACAGTACCCAGCAAGAAAGATCCATATTGGTTATTCATGTCCCTCTTCACATTACTTATTTATAGTTTGCATAAAATAACACCATGGAGATTACCTAGAGATTCTTTACAGGGAATTATTAGGAGTAGCATAAACTGTGCTTCCCCATTCAGCATCACTACAGTCCAATGAGGGGAAGACATAAGCCACTCTAGGAGAGACTGGCAATGGTGTGGAGAGTAGACATTGGCCTTGCTTACTCTTCCTTTCTTACAGCAGAGGGAAGAGGAAGACAAGCTTCTCATATACTATCTGATAGATCAACAAAAGCCATGTAAATTAGCTAGCAAGGGCTAGAGCTGCAGGAGTTAGAGGGCCAGTGGTAGAAAAGGGTTTTGTGGCATGGAGCACTGGGAAGCCACTGAAGAAGGGTATCCTGCAGGAGAGAGCATCACCATGTCAGGGAATCCTATAGTTCATACCAATCCACAGGCATCTCTGAAGAACTCACTATTGAGCCCCAGGCACACTGCCTGCCTATAGATGCCTGCCTTGTTAGAGGACATTTGACAGAACCTCAGTACTCCTAGGCATGGTATTCTCACCTACTGCTTGCTCCAAGCCACAGGCCAGGCTGAATCTAGTGGAAGAAAAGCTTTGAACTGGATGATAACATAAAACATTAATTTATAGTACATGGATTTTTCACATCTAAAGATGAGATCATTTTAATACCTAGAATTGACCAGAAAATGATCTGCTTGTGGGATAATTGAGCTCGCAGAGAAGGGAAAACAATAAGCTATTTGAAAGCATGTGGTAACAAAACAAAAACAGCTGTTTTTTTGCCTCTGTTTTTCCCTTCATAAATCCCTGAATTCAACCCATTTACTGAAGCAGCTACAGTTTGTTGAATAATAGTTATGGTGCTGTCATTCCAATAGATCATTATGCTTCTGGTCTATCACCCTTCTGAGGATTTTTTCTTCTAGTGGTAACAGTGGTCCTGTCCTAAGTCTCCCGACAGCCCCACAGAGCCCAGTCTGAGATGCAGGGCTGAGTGTCCACCATGTGGCAGAGGGCTCAACAGGCAATTGTTGTAGGAAAGGGTTAAAATAGCTTCATGGCTACAGGAATAAAATTCATAACTAATGTCATAAAATTAAGAGTACAAAATCTCAAAATACTTGCTCAAGTTCATCTAGTAGCCATTAGGCAAAACTGAAACTGCCACTCATTATTGTCAATTTCAAATAATAGCAGTCTACCCGTGCACATTCTGATTATCTTGAAGTGCTTACCAAGTTAGTCTTCTAAAAGAAGAAAAAGATTAAATGTGCGGTGTAAGATCATTCATCTTGTAATGAGTGCTTAATGTGCTCTGGATAGTGATGTACACTTTACAAGCATAATTTCATCTGATCTGGACAATATTGTAAAGGTCGCAGATATAGGAAGGCATGGAGGATGGCCCTGGCGTTCCCCTCCTTACTACTGCTTACTAGCTTAGTTCTTTTTTTTTTTTTTTTTTGGAGAGAGAGTCTCACTTTGTCACTCTTGGTAGAGTGTCATGGCATCATAACTCACAGCAATCTCCAACTATTGGGTTCAAGTGATTCTCCTGCCTCAGCTTACCAAGTAGCTGGGACTACAGGCACCCAGCACAACACCTGGCTATTTTTAGAGATAAGGTCTCGCTCTGGCTCAGGCTGGTCTTGAACCTGTGAGCTCAGGGCAATCCACCCACCTCAGCCTCCCCAAGGGCTAGGATTATAGATGTGAGCCACTGTACCTGGCCTTACTAGCTTAGTTCTTGGAAACTGCTGGTGGGTCCTTTCCCTTTTTAGCATTATTCACAAGCAAATCATGTAAATTGCTTAAAATACCTAACATTAAAGAAGCAATTTCATCAATTCAAAATTATCTATTCATGTGAATATTAATAACATGTCAAAGAACATTTAATAGGCTATGAATAGACGTTTCAACCCTAAGAATCAAAATTAATATTAAAGTACTTATGTATCTGATACTGATACATTTTGTAATATGGATTGATATAATATATGCTTTCAATACCTCTTTCATGTTTTAAGATGCTTTATGAAACTACCAAGTTTGTTAATATCCTGCATTGTCCAATTTTTTTTTTTTTTAGAGACAGAGTCTCACCCTGTCACTCTCAGTAGAGTGCAGTGGCATCACAGCTCACAGCAACCTACAACTGCTGGGCTTAGGTGATTTTCCTGCCTCAGCCTCCCAAGTAGCTGAGACTACAGGCGCCTGCCACAACGCCTGGCTTTTTTTTTGTTGATGTTTTATATATTAGTTTTTGTAACACTCCCATTGTTGAACAAGGAAGAACAGTGACAATACCATTCTTTTTCTTCGCTCTCTGATGAAGTTTCCTTTCTCACTTGTTGAGAGTTGGCACCAACCTCTGAGTTTCTTGACAAGAAATATTGTATCAGTGTTATCTCAAAGGAAGGAAATGAGCAATAGCTGCTGTGAGCCACACCTTGCTTTTGAGAGAATTCCACTAAAATAAATGCTAGCATTTGTTTTCACACATCAAAGATCTAGCAAAAACCTGGTTTCACGTCAATGTGAGACATTGCTAAATAATGGAAAGCAACCTTTGGAGTTTTTGGCCGGGGCTGGGTTTGAACCCACAACCTCCAGCATATGGGGCTGGCGCCCTACCCCTTTGAGCCACAGGTGCCACCCGGAAAGCAATCTTTGGGTTTTAAAAAATTCCCTTTCTAGATTTCATGTTCATTTTTCTATGTACAAGATATAAACCTACAAAGAATTCAGCCTATGTTAACAGTTTTTTGAGGCTAAGACCTATT
The DNA here is from genome assembly GCA_963574355.1 of Loris lydekkerianus. NCBI lineage: Eukaryota > Metazoa > Chordata > Mammalia > Primates > Lorisidae > Loris > Loris lydekkerianus. Next base: position 12,224 of record CAUYPK010119484.1, read on the forward strand.
CATTATCAGGATAGTTTTATGCTGAGTCTGAGCAATTCAATTCTTAATTTACCCCCATCATCATCTGTACCCTTCTTATATTCTGAATTTTTTAAAAAAGGAATAACTAACTGAAGGCATAAAAAACTCCTAGACAATAAGATTTTAGTAAATAAGGTGTCTCTTAGAAGTTCTTGATTGTGTGTTTTTAGAATGTCATAGATAAATAAAAAAAATACAATTTGCTTGGTTTAAAAACCTTACTTGTTAAACAGACCATCAAAGTAATGGCTACATCTTGCACAAGATACTGGTAATTCCCAAATAGTTGTAGTTGCTGAAAAAGAAAGAAAAGTAAATATAAGTGTCGCTTCTGCCACTGAAGCTTTGTTTATTTTTTAAAAATTATTTCCAATACTTTTTTTAAGTAGTTAGGAGGCAACTGTTATTTTTCTTCTCTCTTTAGGGAGAAAATGACTTAGAATCCCTTTGTATAGAATAAGATCAGATCACTATTTTCCCAGTGTTTAGCCAAATTGCATTAGTGACAAGAGTCAGTCAGTTGGTAACCAGACAACGGTAGTCTCAGCCTTGGCAGGAGAATTTGCAACATAAGGTGTTAAAGCTTAAACATTCTCTTGGAAATTTAAAAGAGAAATTTCATCATTGCCTGATGTTTTATATGTTAGTTTTCATAACACTGCCATTGTTGAGCAAGGAAAAAGGGTGACAATACCATTCTTTTTCTTTGCTCTCTGGTGAAGTCTCTTTTCTTACTTATAAGAGCTGGCTGGCATCAAGCCTTGAGTTCCTTAATATGAAATACTGTATCAGTGTCATCCCTATTGGTGTTAAAATTTAAAGTCAAGGCCTCCATTGATTCCACAGGTGTTACTCTCCATCTTTCCCGATAGATTGAGTTTACAACATGATTCTCTTAGAGTCCATTCAATTTCACAAATGGAACAAAGACCCCCTACTCTAAGTACGCTCATTAGGGCTATGGTTCCTAACGCCATCCATGGAGACTTCAGAACGTTAGTTCTGCTTTCATAAGTTTGAAAAGCTGCAGTTGGGATTCAGCAGAGCAAAATGGTGGACTAGAACATCTCCATACTCACCCCTTGCAGCAAGGCAGGGGAAAGAAAACCTGAATCACCTCTGGCTGGGGGAACCCATCCAGGGACATCACCTCAGGGGCACAGTGAAGCAGTGATGAATTACTGGAGCCACTGAGGAGATCTGGAGCTAAAGAAAACCAGCACAGAAGGCGAGTGCTTGGGAATGGGTGGAGACTGGCTAGCCAGCCCACACATGGAGGACTGGAGACAAGAAAGGACTGTGCTGTATTTTATTTTTTTTTTTTTTTTTTAATTTTGGGCTAATCTGCTCACTGAAGTGGGCTTGGAGGGCTTAAATGAGTGGGTGGACTCCAACAGTATCCAGTTCCCAGGATTGAATACCAGGTGAGGTGGATCTCCCATAGGTGAGGCTACTAACTGGGCACTGCCATTGTGGAAAGGCTGCATGGAAGAAACAGTATGCAGGGTCCTGGCACACAGCCAATTCTGGTGTGCCTGCTGAACTCGGACATTCATCCTTGAGGTGAGCTGAGCTGTCCCAGGAATTGTCACGGGGCACTGTGTGACATGCCTCCTAAGGAATCTGGAAAGAGCTTTAGGACCGCATTCCTGTGGGGACTGAATGCTGATGAAATAAACAGACCATAATTGAGGGCAAATAAGTCGGGAAGACAGGCCCCACTCTTCTTCTCACCAACTAGAGAGTGGCTTCTGGCCCTAATTTTTCACAGCAAAACAATGTATGTTCTTTGTCTCCTAACATCACAGCACCACTTGGTGAAAGGCAATATATATATACACACACATATATATGTATATACATATATATATATATATAAAATAGATAGATATAGTTATATATGTATACATATATATAGATATAGTTACACATATATACATATATCTATCTATCTTTGGGTTTTTCTTTTTTTGGATTGGTTGTATTTTTATTTTTTTCATTTTTACTTTCTTCAATAGCAAAGGCTCCTCCATTTTCATTAAGGTTTTTCAGCCTCTTTTACTCACTCTTTTTTTTTTTTCTCTCCCTTTTGGTAGAGATTATTCTACTTTTCTCATCTTTCTACATAAATTTCTCATATAGCAGCTAAGATATCCATATTTTTTCTTTATGTTATATAATTATAGCTTTAATTTTCCTTATCTATTCATATATAATTTTTCTTTTCTCTGAGTACTGGGGGTTCAAGGCATTGGTCTAGCTGGAGGGTCATGGCATTGGTCTGGCTCGAAGAGGTCACGACCTCTAGAGTGTCCTTATAGCTTTGGCCTTTGGAAAGACAGTATTGGAAGGTCACTACTGTAACATAGTGCTAAATATTAAAAATTATTTTTTCTCTTTCCATGTTTGGCAAAGGCAGGTTCTTGTTTAGCCCAGGCAGGAAAGAAGCTACTGACTTTGAGAGACCTTCCCAACTAGGCCCCCAAAGTCCTAGAGTTGTGGGTATGGCTATAACACCCTGCCAAACAATACCATTTCTCCTATTGCTTTCTTTCACTTCTTTGACCCTCCTCCTTCTTTTTCTTTTTCTCTTCACTCTCCCTTCTCATTCTTAATACTTCTCTTCCTTCTGGTCTTATACCAAGAGGCCACTTCAACACCTAAGCTCTGAAACAATGTAATTTGAAGTGAAGGAGGTAGTGAGAAGGGAAAAATAGGGAAAGGAAGTAAACAAAAAGAAAAGCATATGAGATGGAATTAATAAAAAATTCTGGCAACATGAAAAATTAAAATAGAGTAACCCTCAAAGGGACTGTAAGGTGGCTAATGTAGAGGATTCCACCAATAAAGAATTAATGGAAATAAAATAAAGGGAATTTAAAAACTGAATGGCAAAGGCAATAAAGGGAATTAATGAGAAAGTAGAAAAACAGACTCAAAAAATGAATGAAAAATATAAAGAATATAGAAAGGATATCGTGGAGCTTAAGGAATTAAAGGAGTCAATTGGGGAATTTAAAAATACAGCTGAAAGGGCGGTGCCTGTGGCTCAAAGGAGTATGGCGCCGCCCCTATATGCTGGAGGTGGCAGGTTCAAACCCAGCCCCAGCCAAAAACTGCAAAAAAAAAAAAAAAAAAAAAAAAAAAAATGCAGCTGAAAGTATCAATAACAGATTAGACTACAGAGAAGAAAGAATTGCAAAGGTAGAGGATAAGGCTCTTGAGCTAACTTAGATAGTTAAAGAGGCAGAAAAGAAGAAAAAGAACAGAACATTTACTTAGAAAATTATAGGACTTCAAGAGTGTTCAAACATATAAGTTACTAGTATCCCTGAAGGGGAAAAAGAACATCCCAAAGGAATGCAAGTGCTACTGAAGGATATCATAAATGAAAATTTCCTGTTTCACCAAAGATTCTAAAACACTCTTCTCAGAGGGATATCATACCCCAGGTCATCTCAACACAAACAGAGCATCTCCAAGATATGTTATAATGAACCTATCCAAAGTCAAGACAAAAGAGATAAAAGAAAAAATTCTGCAACCAGCCAGGAGTAAGCACCAACTGACCTACAGTGGTAGATTCATCAGGGTGACAGCAGACTTATCAAATGAAACTTTTCAAGCCAGAAGAGAATGGTATCTACCTTTAACCTTCTTAAACAAAACAATTTTCAGGCCAGAATTCTGAATCTTGATAAAGTAAGCTTCAAAATAGGTGGAGGAATCAAATATTTTACTGATACGAAAACATTGAGGAAATTCACCACAAGAAGACCAACTCTACAGGAAATACTTAGACCTTTTCTCCACACTGACCATCATAATGGGCCACCAGCAAAGTAAACACAGAGAAACTAAAGGACAAAACCTAGCTTTCACAATAGCCCAAAAGATAAAATGAAGCAATGGACTTTCATAAAATAAGATGAATAGAACTCTACCACACTTATTAATTCTCTCAATAAATATTAATGACTTCAATTCCCCCACTGAAGAGTGGCTGACTGGATTTAAAAAAAAAAAAAAAAAAAAAAAAAGCCATCCATATGCTAAGCCTTACCCTGTCTCCAGGAAATACACCTAACATTGAGGAAAAATCTAGACTCAGGGTAAAGGGGGGAAAAACAACATTTCAGGCAAACAGAAACCAGAAGAAAGGAGGATCACAATTTTATTTTCTGATACAAGTGGATTTAAAGCAACTAATGTTAAGAAAGACAAAGATGTTCACTTTATATTGGTCAATGGAACAATAAAACAAGAGGACATTTCAATTCCAAATATTATGCATCTCACATAATTACAACAGAAATTTTCATCCCTACACAAAGACATGGTAATTAAACAACCTTATGCTGAATGGCAGTTGAGTCAAGGAACAAATAAAGGAAGAAATTGTTAAATCCCTCAAACACAAGAACAATCAATGAAGCCACAAAGTACCAAAACCTGTAGGACAGTGCAAAAGCAGTCCCATGAGGGAGATTTATTGCATGGATGCCTACCTTCAAAAAACAGAAAGAGAGCACATAAACAACTTAATGAATTATCTTAAAGAAATGGAAGAGGAAGAGCAATCTAATCACAAACCTAACAGAAGAAAAGAACCAAAATTAAATCAGAGATTAATGAAACTGAAAACAATTGAATCATTCAAAAAATTAATGAAACAAAAAGTTGGTTCTTCAAAAAGATAAATAAAATTGATAAACCTTTAGCCGCATGAACTAAAAAAGGAAAAGTAAACTCTAACAACCTCAAACAGAAATGAAAAAGGTAAATAACAACAAATATCACAGAGATACAAGAGATTATCTCTGACTATTGCAAGAAATTCTATGTGCGCAAATTTCACAATGTGAAGGAAATGGACCAATACCTGGAATTACACCATCTCTCTAGACTTAACCAGGAAGAAATAGATTTCTTGAACAGACCAATATCGAGCACTGAGATTGAAGAAACAACAAAAAAATCTTCCAAGAACAGCAACAATAAAAAAGCCCTGGACTAGAGAGTTTCACACCAGAATTCTATCAAACCTTTAAAGAAGAGCTTGTTGTCTTCCAAAACATTGAGAAGGAAGGAATCTTCCCAACATATTCTATAAAGCAAACATCAGCCTGTTACCAAAACCAGGAAAAGATCAAATTAAAAATGAAAACTATAGATCAATTTCACTAATACATATATATGTAAAAGTACTCAATAAAATCTTAGCTGATAGATTACAGCCACACATTAAAAAAAAAGTATACATCATGATCAAGTAGGATTCATCTCAGGGATGCAAGGCTGGTTTAACATACACAAATCCATAAATGTAATGCACCATAAAAATAGAAACAAAAACAAAGACCATAAGATCATATTGATATATGCAAAAAAAAAAAAAAAAAAAGCATTTGATAAAATTCAGCTTGCTTTTCTAACAAGAACACTTAAGCATAAAGACATGGGCAGCACATTTCTTAAACATATTGATGCTATCTGTGACAAACCCACAGCTAATATTATACTGAACAGAGTAAAACTGAAAGCTTTTTCATTTAGAGCTGGAACCAGATGAGGAAGTGCTCTATTGCCACTACTATTCAACATAGTACTGGAAGTTCTAGCCAAGAGAAGAAAATAAAGGGCATCCAAATGGGAGCAGAAAAAGTCAAACCCCTACTCTTTAGGGGTGATAGATCTTAGAAAACCCCAGAGATTCAACATAAGACTCCTGGAAGTGATCAAGAAATATAGTAACATCTCAGGATATAAAATCAATGTACACAAATCAATAGCCTTTGAATATGCCAACAAAAACCTAGTTGAGAAGCTTATCAAAGATACTATTCCCTCCACAGTAGCTTCAAAGAAAATGAAATACCTAGGATGATACCTAACAAAAGAGGTGAAGAACCTCTATAAAGAGAATTATGGAACCTAAAAAAAGAAATAGCAGAAGACATTAACAAATGGAAGAACATACCAAGCTCCCGGCTTGGAAGGATCAACATTGTTAAAATATCTATACTTCCCAAAGCAATCTACAGATTCATTGCAATCCAAGTTAAATATCATCATCATACTCTGAACAACTGGAAAAAAATAGTTCTGCATTTCATATGGAAACAGAAAAAAACCTGTATTGCCAAGGCAATTCTTAATAACAAAACATCGCTCTACCAGACTTTAGGCTATATTACAAGTTCATAGTGATCAAAATAGCATGGTATTTGCAAAAAAATAGAGACATTGACATTTGAAACCACATAGAAAACAAAGAGATGAAACAAGACTCTACTTGCTATCTGATCTTTGATAAAACAAAAAAAGCATATACTGGGGATAGGAATCCCTATTCAATAAACGGTGCTGGTAGAACTGGATAACAACATGCAAAAGACTGAAACTGAACTGCACATTTCACCACTTACAAAAATTGATTTAAGATGGATAAAAGATTAAAATCTAAGGCATGAAACAATAAAAATTCTAGAAGAAAGTGTGGGAAAAACTTTTGAAGATGTCAGACTGGGGAAAGATTTTATAAACAAGACTTTCAAGGCAATTGCAACAAGGACTTAATTAAAATGAAAAGCTTCTGCACAGCTAAGGACACCACAGTCAAAGCAAATTCAAAATGGGAAAAGATATTTACATGTTAGAAATATGACAAAGGTTTGATAACTAGGATCTATAAAGAACGCAAATTAATCAACAAAAAAAGAGCCAACATCTCATCAACAAATTAATCAACAAAAAAAGACTAATATCCCATCTATCACTGGGTAAGAGATATGAACAGAACCTTCCCTGGGGAAGACAGATGAATGGCTAACAACCATATGAAAAAATGCTCATCATCCCTAATCATCAGAGAGATACAAATCAAAACCACCCTGTGATATCACCTAAACCCAGTAAGATTAACCCACATCATAAAGTCCCCAAGTTGCCAGTGCTGGGTATGGATGTGGAGAGAAAGGAACATTTTTATTTTTACACTGTTGGTGAGTCTGCAAACTAATACAGCCTCTTTGGAAAGAAGTATAGAGAATCCTCAAAGAACTCAAATTAGACCTCCCATGTGACCCTGCAAGTCTGCTTGATACTGCAAGATACTGCTAAGTATCAACCCAGAAGATAAAAAAATCATTTTATCCTAAGGACACTTGCACCAGATTGTTTATCACTTATAGCTCAAGTTACAATTGCTGAGATGTGGAAACAATCCAAAATCCTTTCAACTCAGGAGTGGATTAACAAACTGTCATATACCATGGAGTGCTGTTAAGACTTAAAAAAAAAAAAAAAAAGATGATGACTTTACACTCCTGGATGGAGTTGAAACACATTCTTCTTAGTAAAGTATCACAAGAATGGAAAAACAAATTTCCAATGTATTCATTACTAATGTGAAGCTAATAGATGATCTAATTCATGTCCACAGAGGAGAAAAACTCATTTCAATTCAAGTTGGGGGAGGGGGATCAAGAGAAAAGGACGAGGGAGGGCTTAGGGTAGTCCCCTTAATGGGCACAATGTAGCGGTGTATAGTGCACCTTTTAGGTGCAGGACTCAACTACAGGAGGGACTCTACCTAGCAAAATTAAATATTGTGACCTGGTTGTTTGTACCCTCACATTAACATGAATTAAGAAAAAAAAAAAAAAGAAGAAGAAGAAGAAGAAAGAAAGGCTGCAATTGGCTTCTCAGTGACTCTCCTGACCTCCAATTCTTTTTCTGTATTCTTTACCTTGTTTCCTATATCTTTCTTTTTATTTTCACCTGAATGGGTAAAATTATATACAGTAGAACCTCCATCGTTGACCACTTCCCTACATTGACCACCTCCTTATGTTGACCTAATTTTCATAGACTGTATGCAGCACATGTATCTATCAATACAGTAGGCCTAGTTCCTTAGGTTGACTACCTCTTGTGACCATTTTGTTACAGTTCCTCGGGTGGTCAACTTACAGAGGTTCTACTATATGTGTAGTATGAAATGGAATAGGGAGAAATTGCCAACAGCAGCTTTAGTCTTAATTCTAGGAACAGCTTTCATAGAATTATGGAGGACTCTGAAAATCAACTATCCCAACCTCCTAGAAGCAGACCTTGGCCAAGGACCTAATTTGTATTTTGGGGGAAGGTAGAACTTGACTCCAGATTTTCTGATTCCCATTCCAGTTCCTGTTTCTCCCTATCTGGCTCCCTTGAGCCCTCTGTGTGGTCCTTGCAAGCAATAACCTACCAGATGCTGTCTTGTTACCTTTCAAATCTTCCAGAAAAGAAATAGAATAATTCCCTTCCTAAAGTGTTCCTTGGGCCTTTTAGATCACTTTACTGTAGAGCAAGCAGTGATTAGACTAATGAAGATAATTTTCAACCTGCACATAGTTCTTTCATACAGCCAATTAATTTTTAAATGGTTACAATTATCATTTAATTTTAAGAGTCTTTATATTTTTTAGTTTTAAAGAATTGCTGATTCTTTACTAATGATGTGTAACTGTTCCATTATGGGAGGATTTTAGCATTCTAGTCCTTCAAAACCAAATTTAACAACTTTTCTTCCTTTTCATCTCTCTTTAGTCTTTTGCCAAAATAGTCCACAGTTTGTTGGAGACTGATCCATTTCTTGCTGAATTATATTTAGGCTGCTCTAAAGCTATCCTCCTACTCCAGATGAATAAACAGGGGCTTGGAGAGGTCAAGAGTCTCAGGTTATCCATAGAAAACAACACCCTAGAAAACTGATCCACATCTATTTATTTCTAGCTCCATACTTCATGCACAATTATACTAGATTCTTGAGTTTGCTAACATCTATTTTGAGAAATGTCATTTCTTTATAAAACATTAAATTCTGTGTAGGAGCCACACCCTGAAGAATAAACTAGGGATGTAAATGTAATTAGAACAGGGACAAAATGATTTTGGTTCATACCCAATATAGCAGTGATGTACCGATAAATTGGATTATGCCGTACATGGTCAAGTATTTAAATATCCCAAAGGATGAAACCAGAGCAGCTCGGCCTTCTCTGTTTAAAAAGAAATAAAAATAACTGATTACGTATAATACACATCTCCCAGTCTCTTTTATATTTCAAAAGGAGTTAGAATTTTAAAAGTCTGTTGACGTAGACTCACTTAATCATTAATTCATCCTCTCCATTTTGTTTAGCCCCTCTTTCATTCACTCTCTCATTCAGTCATCAACTCACTCATTGATTCACTGACTCACTTTTATTTTGGGTTATGAAGTCCCAGCATTGTGCTAAGGAGTCATGCAGGACACAAAATGAATCAGGCACTGTCCTTGCTTTCAACAAGTGTTCAGTGAAGGGAGAAGATTGCCATATATACTAATAAACAAAATACAACATTATGATAAGGTGGAAAATGTCAAGCTTGAGGACTTGAGTGTGTAACAAATCACATTGTAACAACACAAGCTTCCTGGGAATTGAGCTGTGTGTGCTTGAGAGGCCCTTAAAGAAAAAAAATTCAAATGCTGGGCGTTCTCACATTTTAGGAAGTATGAATGTGGTGCTAATATTTGAGATAAAGTGGGATTTTTTAGCTTTGATATTCCAGGAAGAACCCTGAGCTGGTATAGAGATCAAGAGATTAAGACTATAGTAAAAATTGTAGCTTAACAGGTAGATATTCTCCATTTTTAAAATTCCATTTTAGTTGTTAATTCTTTTGCCGAGGTTTTGTTGGGTGGTGGATTATGAGCACAGGCTAAAAGGAGACAATGTGAAGTAGCAGCGCTCAATGGGAAGAGCAGACCCACCGCCTGCAGCCTCCTCTCATCAGGGCTGAAGCGAGTCCACATGGGAAGTGACCCCAATGGCATGGATATCTGCTCTGCTCAAATACTCTGTCAACAGATCAGGGACATCAAAAAGAAAACCTAAAAGCCAAACTACTAACTGCTTTGTCTCAGGCAAGATGAGAGAGTTAGGGTGGGAGGTGTGCCAGGATGCTCTGGGCAGATGTTTTCTATCAGGCTGTGAGGTGCTGTCATTTGTTTTCAACACAGAGGAAGACAGAGAACAAGCTGAGAAGAGGTAAGCATGTGAAACCTGGATAATTTCCCCACATCTGATATAAATATTGCAATTTCATCCTCTTTTTTTTGCAGTTATATATAATTCCAGGCAAATTAAGGCACCCAGATTCAAAGAAAAGCATTAAAAAAAAAAAAAAAAAAAAACAAAAAAAACACTCAAAGTAAAGAATAAAGGGTATTTGCATCAGTCTCCAAAATTTCTGCTATTCTTAATGATTATGAATTTTAAGTAGCTCACACATTTATTTATACATTCCACAAACATCCATTCAATGCTCTAGTGTACCCCGCTTAGTGCTAGGCACCATGCTTGATGCGGAAATGAGTAAGACACAGTGCTTGCCCTAAAGAACTTGAACTAAAGCAACAAGTAAGTCATGTTTCAAAAGACGAAAACGAAAACCTGTGGATGTGGACCTATGCATCTGAAACTGTACCTCCAAGCCCCTCTGGAGTGCTTTTTCAGGAATAAGTATGCATCAAGGATAGCAAGGGTAAAATGAGCCTAACAGAGCTGCACCATATCTAATTTTTATGAATCTATGAAATATAAAAGCAAAGAGTTTCTACCCTCAAGTCTTACTAAGCCATCTGCCACTAGTGAAATTTGACATCATGACTTATATTCTAAAACAGGATAGTACATTCACTGATGTGTTAGACACATATATGAAGAAGACCATCTGAAGTTCAAATGCCACTGCATTTTAAAGAGATCAAGTAGGCACTTTGTACAACTATCCAGGATGGCAAGCTCCCTGCAAAACCTTCAAACCCATCTCTCTAACTTTACAGCCACAACACCCATCTGAGAAGTCTTTCAGCCCAACTGACCTAACTGGCCCCTGCTTTCTTCAACTATAAACCAGCTTCTAAACGTGGCTCTCCCATTTCCTCTGCCTGGAATTTCCTCCTGCCTCCTTTTCTATTTACATAAGTCTATCCTTTCTTCAAGTTGCAGCTCCTCTGCTGAAACCTTCCCTTCTGGCTTGAGGTTTCATACTTTGCCAGAACGTTTACTTTATTGTTTGGATGTTAATTTATTTAAAGCACATTTACTGAGCACCTCTCATGTATTAGGCATATGATTCTCTGTGATGTGAGAGATGCATATGTCCTTTCCTGAAATGTAAGTCCTCCAGGGCAAGGTTCTGTCTATCTTTATCCACTACATTTCCAAAGACAACATTTATAAAGAGCACTATGGGTTGTACTGATGAAAGGGAAGAAATAGGGGTTAGGTCCAGAACACTGTCATTGTGTAAATACCATGACACAATCCAAGGTTAAGGTAATAGAGATAATAAGCAAAGGGCTTGAGTCTGCCAAGACAAATCAGTAAACTTTATGTCTGTTTGGTTATGAGTGAAGAAGAGGAAAGACTAAAGAACCTCAGCGACTGACTCTAAGCACCAAATTGTTCTCAGAAGTAGGGAACATGGGAGTTGGGAAGAGAGCTGCCTTGGAGACAGGGGTAGTAATGATGTTTGCGGTTGTGGAAGGACATAGGTGCAGATGTCCAGCATTTAGGGAACTGGGTAAAGCCATCTTGCTGCTGTGCATCCAGCCACAGATGTGGAGTTTCAGGCCTGACACCTTCAAGTTGGTGTTTCCTGGAAGTACCGTATATACTCGAGTATATATGGCAACCTGTTCATTCTGATGAAGTTCATAGTTGTCTTTTATATCTAAACTTCCAAATTTGGAGATATCTTTCAGACCACTGGCCATGAAGATGCCCAGAAGTTACCCCAAAGTGCAACAAAAACAAGAGGGGGATGAGAGTTATGAATAAAACAAAATCAAGTATTTTATTCTGAGCTACATTTAAAATACATGTAACTAGAGATATGAGAGTGGAATGGAGGTCAGGGAGGCATCCTGTGAAAAAAAACAGCTCTTAATTCTTTTCCCTTTCTGACCACTGCTAATCAATTGTAATATCTGTTATAAACATAACAGATAATGTCCATAAACATTTTGGACATTCACTAATTTTCAGTTTGGAAGCATCTGAGAGTGCTTGGGAAGCTAGCTAAAGGAGTCTTCCCCTTCTGCTTCCTTATTCATCCCAAACTCGAGAGAGAAATGTTCCAGGAGACACCCAATACACAAATGAAGGAGAGGAGGTGTAGAGAATGCAATCCATTTTAAATATAAAGTCAAGCTTTCAACTCTCCACAAGACACCCTTAAATATCGTACCATATAGGGTTCAGGAAGAGTCACCTCTTTGCAGCACTTATCAGTACTCCCAAGCAGCACTAATGGCCCCCAGTAGCACCTCTGTTGTGGTGCCATTACTCTAAGTCACAGTTGAATTGCATCTGTCTCCAGAACCAGACAATGAGCTTCTCAGCCATGAGGGTGGGAGAGGGAGCAGAGGCTTACCTGATGAGGTGAGGCACACACTGGATGTTGGCTGTTTTTGAGGTGAAAGGGGATGCCACAGATGCTTCCTGCTCTGACAGAGAGATGCCCGCATGAGCCATTTTCAAAGCCTGGAATGATACATCCATGTTATGCCCATGACTCTTCAGGTGGGCTTTAACTCTACAGATGCCAAGTGGCCATTCTTCATATTCTAGAGCAGTGTTTTCTATCTTTTTTAATCTCGTGGCACACTTGAACCTATAGTTAAACTTCGGCAGCTCACTTAAATGATGTTGATCCAAAAAACAGTAAAAAAAGGAATACTTACTGTTCTTTGAACTTCTTTTGAAAATAATTTCATTAATGATTTAAAAAAAAATTTTTTTGCATACTGGTTGAAAATAACTGTTATAGAGAGATAACACTGTACCCTCCAGTCCTGGGCCTCTTTTTATGCTGTGTGTCCACCTGGAATACCTTCCCTTCCTTGATCTGCAAAGTAATCAATTAAAGAGGCACCAACTAATAGTGATCCAGTGGTAGCAGAGTGGTGTGTGTGTGTGTGTGTGTATGTGTGTGCATGTGTGATGCAGGGTCTTGTTGGGAGTGTGTAGATGTGGTAGGGAAATAGAAGCGCTCATTCAAAAAGTGTATTTGATGGACAATGATTTGGGGATACACTTCTTATACTCAGCAGGCCATCTTCATGAACTGTAGGGAATGAAGTCTAATCCCCACATTTCCCTAGTCGGCCTGATCCAGCCATCCAACTAACTGCTGGGATGCAGAATGGAACACACAACATCTTCCCTGGAGACATCACAGACTAATCCCAGGATATGTGCTGCCTCACAGAAATAAGGGCTAAATAATTTCTCACCAAAACTAAAAAATGTTTGAGAGTGCACAGAGGACTCCGGTCAAGGCAGGCCAGCATTCCTCTAATCCTACAAGAACTGCATGGACATAAAAGGAAATGTTGTGCATCAGTAGTCACATAGAACTGACTATAAAGTACCTGGCACTATGGCCAAAACGTACTAGACTCTTGTTCAATAAACAATGGGGCATTTCCTTCTTTGTCTTTTCTTCTTTAATATTTTGTATCTCTAGTATGTAATTTATGACCATCTACTTTACGTTAGGATTAATTTTATGCATGATTCTTTCTCTCATCACACAATAAATTCTTTGGGAAGTAGAGACAATGTCATTTTTAGCATTAAATTTCTCTGTTTTGTTCTAAATCCCACATAATTAATGCAAATGGATTGCCATTCTAGATTTGAAAGAACAGGCCAACAACTACCTTTTTCTCATGAAGCATAAGGCAGAAAATTCTTAATAAATCTCTAATTATAGATATAGTTTTTCACAGAAATTTGGGGGGAAATTGAGAAAAGTGAAACAAATACCAAGATCTTAAGTATCTATTAAATTTTGGAAATATAAAACAACCTTCCTTAATTCCTGTGCCATAAATTAGTTATTGAAATATTTCCTTATGCAAATAATCCTCAAGGTAGATGACTATCTTTCCACTGTGTCTTTAAAATTCAGGATATTACCTATGCACCACCTTTCTATTGGGTGTGAGAAAAAAATTTGCTGAGAATTTTTTTTATTTTTTCAGCTTTTGCTATGCTGTAAAATAATCAAATAGTTTGGTCTAGAATTTTACTGAGTGTAAGAGTTCTGGGGTATACCTAAGTTTTAAAAACTAACCAGAGATAGAAAGCCTGGTAGGAACAAATACAATTTACACATAATTAAAAACTTTAATTATCAATTTCAAAAATTTTTATTCACTAAAACTTTACCAGCTGTGTGAACTCAGGCAAACAAATAAAAAATTTACTTCCCTGAGACTTGATTTCCTTATCAATAACATGGAAAATTTAAACCAGCTATTCTTTTTCTTTCTTTCTACTTTTTTTTTTGAGAGACAGAGTCTTACTTTGTCACCCTCAGTAGAGTACCATGGCATTACAGCTCACAGTAACCTCCAACTCTTGGGCTTAGGTGACTCTGTTGCCTCAGCCTCCCAAGTTACCTGGGATGACAGGTGCCTGCCACAACACCTAGCTATTTTTTGTTGCAGTTTGGCCAGGGCTGGGTTTGAACTCACCACCCTTGGTATATGGGGCCAGTGCCCTAATCACTGAGCCACAGGCATCACCCATAAACCAGATTTTTGGGTAAAGTGCTTTTGGGGTCTGAAATATGGAAGCGTGAGTAGCTTTCTCTTATCTCTGTTATTCTACAAATTGCCAAAAAAACCCAACTGAACTGACTTATCTCACTTCCAACCATCAAAGGTAGATTAAATAGTATAATTAGGTGAGGGAGGCAAGATAGCCAACTGAAGCCAGCTTTTGGCAGAGGATCCCATACAGAGGGAGAAATAATGGCCATAAATAACCCAATAAAGTGGAAGAAAGGGAGCAGAGCTGAGAGAGAGGATCGATAGGTTCGCATCACCCCTGCAGTAAAAAGCTGGGACGCCAAGGAAACAAATTTCAAGTACAAAACCCATCACAAAGGGGACAGGAATCCTTCTCCTCTCCCCTCAGGAGAGTGGCTTGAGGCAAGTAAAGAACAGAAGACACTTTGTTTCACAAAGGGGAGAGAAGGACTGAGGGCCGGGACTCCTCCACAGAGAGATACCGCTGCAAGCCCAGGCAGTCTCTTGCCTGGGCCAAAAGTTGATCTAATATTCTCCCTACCTTCCTGAACTCCCAATACACTCCTTCCCCCTCTCCCGGCTTTCTGGAAGACTACCCCCTGCAAAAATCAAAAGCATTTGGCAGATTTTTGCTTGGGCAGGGCACCTCATGAGCTGTGGGGCAGTTGCATTGAAACTATAACTTTAATAGAGGTGGGGAGTCCCAAAGGGAGGGATACTTGCCCATTGTTGGAAAGAACATAGCTCAGGACCCATGCTACCGACCACTGGGGGGCGTGGCCCACTGGCTCCCCAGCTGGGCAGCCCATGGTGGGCAGTTCAGCTCCCTACCTGGCTCCTGCAACCCATGGCCTGTGGCCAGCAAATCCCCCATGGCCCCTGCCTCCTGTGGCCTGCATCCTGCGGCTGGTGACTCCCACTCTGTTCCTGTGACTTGTGTGACCCATGGCTAGAGACTCTGCCTTCCAGCTCCCCAATTGGCTCCTGTGATCTGCAGCCTGTAACCAATGACTCCTGCCCAGCTCCTGCAACCCCTGATGCCCCAGAGGCCCTTTGGGCTTCCCATCCAGTTCCTGAAGCTGGAGGCCTGGGGTCAGCGGCTCTGCCCTCCAGCTTCCCACTATGCTCCTGTGACCCTTGTGGCCAATGAATGACCTCCAGCTCCTGCCAGCTCCTGTGACCTGTACACAGCAGTCCCCCAGACCAGCAGCACCACCCCGACAGTGGCAGCCCAGCCTCTGACAGTGGTGGCAGCTCTACAGTCCCTCCCACTGGGGTCAAATTGAGCAGCCAGTGGACCCCCACTACCTAGATGCTGAAGACTTTTTGAACTCTCCCACCTGATTGGTATTTGTGTTAACCAAAACGATTGGTTTGGAACTCTTGACCCGGCCGATCACCTGGGGACCCACCAAGGTCATACCCTGGATGTGTTGTTGGGGGAGTGTGGGATTCTCCCCTTCCAGTTGTCACCTGTGGGGGGGGGGGTGAGTGTCTTAGTTGCTTATATATCTCCAAAGCTGAGATTTCATCCCAAAGCCACTGATTCACTAGGATTGGACAGAGACGACGTGAATACCAGTCAGCACCATCAAGCCTTACCACACCAAGCAGGTCCCCAGAGTTTCAAGCAGTAGTTCTGAATGGGACCTGTGTAAAGCTCTAAGGGAAAAGTCACAATCACCAGTCCCAGTTTTTGGTAAATGGCTGGTTAATTACAACTCCAGGAGCCCTCAATTAAATTTCACCTTGCCAGCTTCTCTAGCCAAATGGCAAAAAATAATCATGGGGTGGAATCAGTGGAAAAACTCTGGAACATGAATAATGAGAGTAGATCAACTTCCCCAACAAATGACAAAGGAGACACAACAGAAGATACCATTCATAAACAAATGGCTGAGATGTTCAGAAATCAAATTCAGAATTTGTATTACAAATAAGATTAACAGAATGGAGGTAAAGATGGAATTAGAAATGCAAGGAGCAATTCAAAGTTGTCTCAAGAATTCCATGAATTCAAAGACAAAATCACCAAAGATTTTGACACATTGAGGCAAGAGCTTGCAGCCCTCAAAGATCTGAGAAATACAGTAGATCCCTCAGTGACAGAATGAAGCAGGCAGAAGAAAGGATCTCTGACAATGAAGACACAGCTTTTGAATGCCCCCAAATGCTCAAAGAGGAAGAGAAGTGGAGAGCAAATATGGATCATTCCCTGAGATAATTGTGGAAACACTCCAAAAGAGCAAACATTTGCCTCATAGGAATTCCTGAAGAAGAGGATGGTTCAAAAGGCACAGATACTCTACTCCAAAAGGTAATTGAAGAGAATTTCCTAAGTATGGCAAGAAATATTGAAATTCAGATAACAGACAGTTTCAGAACCCCAGCATGACTCAACCCAAATAAAGCATCTTCTAGACACATTGTAATTAACTTCGCCAAAGTTAATATAAAGGAGAAAATTCTGCAAGCAGCCAGACATCAGAAAATCATAACCTACAAGGGAAAGAATATTAGAATGACTATAGATCTCCCTGCTGAAACTTTTCAAGCCAGAAGAGGATGTCATCAACTTTCAGCTCAGGATCCTGTACCCAGCTAAACTGAGCTTAATTTATAATGGAGAAGTTAACATACACATGTTGAAGAACTTTGCTGTAACCAAACTAGCTCTTCAGGATATCCTCAGATTCATTCTCCATAATGACCAGCACAATGCTTTATCACTAAAGTAAACTCACTATGAAATTCTTGACCAAAACCCAATTTCCATAGTGGTGAAAAGATTCAAAATGTCCCCTGGACTTCTGAATAAAACTTGACACCCAAAATACTACCAGGCTTATCAATACTCTCAATTAATGTGAATGGCTTAAACTGTCCTCTTAAGAGGCACGGGTTGGCTGACTGGATACAAACCCAAGCCAGATTACTGCTGTATTCAAGAATCTCATCCTACCTTAGAGGATATAGACTCAGGGTGAAAGGATGGGCATCTGTAACCCAGGCAACTGGAAATCAAATAAAAGCAGGGGTGGCAATTTTATTCAAAGATACACTAGGCTTTAAACCAACAAAAGTAAGGAAAGACAAGGATGGTTGCTTCATATTTGTTAAGGGTAACAAACACTCAACATGATGAGATGTCAATTATTAACATTTATGTGCCCCACCAGAATGCTCCTCAATTTATAAAGGAGATCCTAACAAACATTAGCAATTATTATCTTCCAGCATTATAATAGTTGGAGATTTTAACTCCCCTTTTGCAGTGTTGGATAGATCCTCCAATAAGAAACTAAGCAAAGGAATTTTGGGCTTAAACTTCACCATACAACAATTGAATTTAACAGACATGTATAGAATATTTCATCCTAACAAAACTGAGTACATTCTTCTCATCAGCCCATGGAACATCCTCCAAAATTGATCACATCTTAGGTCACAAGGCTAACCTCAGCAAATTTAAAAGTATAGAAATTATTCCTTGTATTTTTTCACATCATGACACAGTAAAAGTTGAACTCACCAATAACAGGTATCTGTATACTCATACAAAGAAATGAAAACTAAATAACCTTATGCTGAATGATAGCTGGGTCATAGATGAAATCAAGAAGGAAATCAGCAAATTTTTGGAACAAAACAATAATGAAGACATGAATTATCAGAATCTGTGGGATAATGCAAAGGCAGTTCTAAGAGAGAAATTTATAGCATTATAAGCCTTCCTCAAGACAATGGAAAGAAAGGAAGTCAATAACTTAATGGGACATCTTAAGCAACTGGAAATGGAAGAACATTCCAACCCGAAACCCAGCAGAAGAAAAGAAATAACTAAAATTAGAGCAGAATTAAATGAAATTGAAAACAAAAGAATTATTTAAAAGATAAATGAATCAAAAAGTTGGTTTTTTGAAAAATTCAACAAAATTGATAAACCTTTGGCCAACCTAACCAAAAATAGAAAATTAAAGTCCATAATATGATCAATCAGAAATGACAAAGGCAAAATAACAACAGACACCTCAGAAATTCAAAAAATTCTTAATGAATATTACAAAAAACTTTATTCTCAGAAATATGAAAATCTGAAAGAAATTGACCAATACTTGGAAGCATGCCAACTTCCTAGACTTAATCAGAAAAAATTGGAAATGCTGAACAGACCTATATCAAGTACTGAAATCAAATCAACTATACAAAATCTCCCAAAAAAGAAAAATCCAGGACCAGATGGCTTCACATCAGAATTCTACCAAACCTCTAAAGAGGAACTAGTACCTATATTACTTAACCTTTTCCAAAACATTGAAAAAGATGGAATACTTCCCAACACATTCTATGAAGCAACTATCACTCTGATCCCCAAATCATGAAAAGGCCTAACAAGAAAAGAAAACTATAGACCAATATCTTTAATGAACATAGATGCAAAAATATTCAATAAGATCCTAGCAAACAGAATCCAGCAACACATCAAATGAATTATATACCATGACTAATTGGGTTTTATTCCAGGGTCTCAAGGTTGTTCCAATATACATAAATCTATAAATACAATACAGCACATAAACAAACTAAAAAACAAAGACCATATGATTCTCTCAGTTGATGCAGAAAAAGCTTTTGATAATATCCAGCATCCTTTTATAATCAGAACACTTAAAAAAAATGGCAATAGAAAGAATATTTCTTAAACTGATAGAGGACATCTACAGCAAACCAACAGCCAATATCGTATTGAAAGGAGTTAAATTGAAATCCTTTCCACTCAGATCAGGAACCAGGCAAGGTTGCCCACTATCTCCACTGCTTTTAACATTGTAATGCAATAGCCATTGCAATCAGGCAAAAGAATGGGATCAAGTGTATACAAATAGGGTCAGAGGAGACCAAATTTTCACTCTTCGCAGATGAGATGATCTTATACATGGAAAATCCCAGGGACTCAACCACAAAACTCTTGGAAGTGATCAAGGAATACAGTAGTGTCTCAGGATACAAAATCAATACTCACAAATCAGCAACTTTTATATATACCAATAATAGTCAAGCCAAAAAAACAGTCAAGGACTCCATTCCCTTTACAGTTGTGCCAAAGAAGAAGAAATATTTGGGAATTTACCTAACAAAGGATGTGAAAGTTCTATATAAAGAGAAATACGAAACTCTGAGAAAAGAAATAGCTGAAGATGTTAATAAATGGAAAAACATACCATGTTTATGGCTAGGAAGAATGAACATTGTTAAAATGTCCATATTACCCAAAGCAATTTGCAAATTTAAAGCAATTCCTATCAAAGCACCACCATCATACTTTAAAGATCTGGAAAAAATAGTACTTCATTTTATATACAACCAAAAAAATCTCGAATAGCCAAGACATAACTCAGAAATAAAAGAAAATCAGGAGGAATCATGCTACCAGACTTCAAAGTATACTATAAATCTATAGTAATCAAAACAGCATGATATTGGCACAAAAATAGAGAGGTAAATGTATGGAACAGAATTGAAAACCAAGAGATGAACCCAGACACTTATCGTCATTTGATCTTGATAAGCCCATCAAAAATGTAAATTGGGGGAAAGATTCCCTATTTAACAAATGGTGCTGGGTGAATTGGCTGTAGACTTGTAGAAGACTGAAACTGGACCCACACCTTTCACCATTAACAAAAATTGACTCTCACTGGATAAAAGATTTAAACTTAAGACATGAAAATAAAGATTCTTGGAGAGAGTGCAGGAGAAACACTTGAAGAAATTGGCCTGGGAGAATACTTTATGAGGGGGACCCTCCCCAGGGCAATTGAAGCAACACTAAAAATCCATTACTGGGATCTGATCAAACTGAAAAGCTTTTGCACAGCCAAGAACACAGTAAGTAAAGCAAGACAGTCCTCAGAATGGGAGAGGATATTTGCAGGGTATGCTTCTGACAAAGGTTTGATAACCAGAATCCACAGAGAACTCAAACTTATTAATAAGAAAAGAACAAGTGATCCCATTTCATTGTGGGCAAGGGACTTGAACAGAAGCTTCTCTGAAGAAGATAGGCACATAGCCTACAGACACATGAAAAAATGCTCATCATCTTTAATCATCAGAGAAATGCAAATCAAAAACACTTTGAGATATCATCTATCTCCCATAAGAGTGGTTCACATATCAAAATCCCAAAACTACCCAGCAAGGCCCAGCCTGAAACTGCCTCTACCTAGATACAGCCAACATGGTACCATGCCATTGGCCCAACCCTGTCACGCACCTTATCCCCCACCTTCTTTCCCCACCCCTTCCCCACGCTCTATTTAAGAGGCTGCTTGACACAATAAAGTTGATTTCCTGCTTAAAAAAAAAAAAAAAAAGAAAAAGAAAAAAAGAAATGAAATCAGAAAGGAAGAGCAAAGAGAGGGAAGGAGGGAGGGGAGTGGGGCTTTGGTGTGTGCCACACCTTTTGGGCGCAAGACACGA
>CAUYPK010119485.1:0-19880 GCA_963574355.1 Loris lydekkerianus
GTCCGCTGTGCACCCACCTGTCCTCTGTGCACCCACCTCCCAGCTGTGTACGCCCCTGCTCGCTGTCTGCCCACCTGCCTGCTGTCCGCCCACCTGCCCACTGTCTGCCCACCTGCCCGCTGAGCACCCACCTGCCTGATGTGTATGCAACTGTCCACTGTGCACCCACCTGTCCTCTGTGCACCCACCTCCCTGCTGTGTACGCCCCTGCTCGCTGTCTGCCCACCTGCCTGCTGTCCGCCCACCTGCCCACTGTCTGCCCACCTGCCCGCTGAGCACACACCTGCCTGCTGTGTATGCAACTGTCCACTGTGCACCCACCTGCCCACTGTGCACCCACCTGCCTGCTGCCCACCCACCTGCCCATTGTGCGTCCACCTGCCCACTGTCTGCCCACCTGCCTGCTATGCACTCACCTGCCTGCTGTGCACCCACCTGATCACTATGCACCACCTGCCCACTGTGCACCCACCTGATCACTATGCACCACCTGCCCACTGTGCACCCACCTAATAACTATGCACTACCTGCCCACTGTGCACCCACCTGATCACTATGCACCACCTGCCCACTGTGCACCTACCTGCCCGCTGTGCACCCACCTGCCCACTGTTCACCCACCTGCCCGCTGTGCACCCACCTGCCCACTGCCTGCCCACCTGCCTGCTGAGCTCACACCTGCCCATTGTCTGCCCACCTGCCCTCTGCACACCCACCTGCCCGCTGTGAGCCCACCTGCCCACTGTCTTCCCACCTGCCTGCTGTGCACCCACCTGCCCACTGTCTGCCCACCTGTCTGCTGTGCACCCACCTGTCCATTGTGTACCCACCTGCCCACTGTCTGCCCACCTCCCCGCTGAGCTCACACCTGCCCACTGTGCACCTACCTGAGACCACTATGAACCCACCTGCCCGCTGTCTGCCCACCTATCTGCTGTGCACCCACCTGCCCGCTGTCTGCCCACCTGCCCGCTGAGCTCACACCTGTCTGCTGTGCACAGGTCCCCTCTGTCTAAGGTACTTAGGTACACCAGCCTGCACAAACTAAGATAGGTCCCTAACAAAACAGGTTGAGCTCTTCAGCTCCCAAGGTGCATCAGTCCAGGTTCCCATGCACCTTCTAAACTAATATGCTGCCCTAACAAGATTTCATACAGGGACTTTTGCATTGGCATATTTTTCCAGAAGACCGTGGTGCACATGAGCCCGATCTTCATGTGAAGACCACGGAGACATGGAGGCAGCACCAGCTTTCGGAAACAGGTGCTGCTGTTTTAAATCCATTCAGCATGATGGATTTTGTCAGTCTTTGCTAAATTGAGTACATAAGTGAGGATTTAGTGGAGATGCACTTACAGGAGGGTAGTGTTCTTTCCATGAGGACCAGACGCAGGGCTGCCCACTCTGGCGTTGAAGAGTGCATGTCAGTGGAAGAGGCCCAGTCCACTTGCCTGAGGTCGAGCCAAACCTCCCTGACCTAGAGAGCCACCAGATTCTTCACCTTCAGAACACATTTTCAAACAAAAGTCACCATTATCAGATCAACAGAATCCCCTCTGTGTCTTTTATGTGCCATTCGCTGTGAGAAGTTTGCATTTAAAAGAAGTAACAGATTCTGAGGACCCCAATAAAATGATTGCAGAACTAACCACCATTTTAAGCAGAAGTGGCAGCCCCCACCGGCCCACCGGATGTTTCCAGCCGTCCTCTTGGGGGGTGTGCGTTAAACCCCACCACTCCACCTGCACCATGAGCAAGGCTATGTGTGACGGAGAATAAAACGCGGGTGCGGATGTTCACTGTACTCCCGGCAGCCCCATCCACTGCCAGCAACTCCCAGAGAGAGACGGGGTGTCACGGAGGCCCCAGGAATGCAGCTCTTATTATAAAATAGGTAGCAAAGAAGAATTTTAACCTTGCTTTTGCTGATTGAGAAAATGCACATTTATGGGAGTACATTTCTTGAGTGTGGGCGCTGAACTCTTACCTGCAGGGTCTCCCAGCCTCCACACCGTTGACATGGGGGCTTAATCACCTCATGCGGGGCCCTGTCCTGAGCATTGCAGAGCGTGTAGCGGCATCTGGGGCCCCCACCTACAGGAGGATCCTTCCCCCCACCCAGTTACACCAGCTGAAATGTCTGCCGACATTGCCTGGTGTCTTCTGCAGACCAGGACAGCCTTACTGAGAGCCACCGCCTTACTGAGACATGCAGCTTGTTTCTAATGCACTTTGTGGCTGAGAGAGCCCCAGGCCCACCTGTGTGCAAAGCGCCTTGCTTTACCTGGAAACCCTGCAGACCTCAGGCCACTCCCCAGCACCCTGGCTCAGCAGAGTGGTTAATGCTGTTTAATTGGCGCAGTAAATATTCCAGAGTCTTCCTTGTTATGCTGGAGTCATTTAGAAATCAGCTTTGAAATGTGGCTGCTATTTTAGGGATCATCACACATCATCTGCTGTTTGGTGTCAAACCCTGAGCCGCTGTTATTTAACACTGATTAATAAATGGCAGGTTGTCAGCACTGCCTGGGAAGACACTTCAAGGAGCCATTGTTCTTTTAAATTAAAACATTTAAACATTTAAATCCAGGGCTGGTTCTGGTGGCTCATTTTAATTATTCCTTTTGTCTTAGCATACCTTTCTTCTCCCGATCACACAGCTGTCACGCTGACGGTACCTGGAGTCGAAACACACGACAGCTTCCCCCTAGAAACTGTGATATTTCCATGGGGAAGGCTGAGCGCGGCTGCAGCAGGTCCCAGAGGAGCCGCTCACTGAGTTACTAGCGAGCGCACCTGAGCCCGAGACTCACTGGGTTGGTGTCCTAGGCAGGGCTGGCAGGGCCGGGTCTCGCTTAGCTCGGCACATGTGTTTGTGTGTGTCCACGTGCCTGTGTCTGCGTATTCCTCTGTGTCTCTGCAGGTTTGTGTGTCTGTGTGCATACCTGTGTGAATCTGTGTCTGTGTGCACCTGTGTACATGTCTGTGTGCACATCTCCATGTGTGTCCGTGTGTATCTGTGAGTGCGTCTCTACATCTGCGTCTCTGTGTGTATATCTGGGTACCTGTGTCTGTGTGTCTCTGCGTGTGTCTGCATGACTCTGCGTGTGTCTGTGTGTCTCTGCGTGTGTCTGTGGGTTTCTGCGTGCGTCTGCATGACTCTGCGTCTCTGCGTGTCTCTGTGTGTCTCTGCGTGTCTCTGCGTGTCTCTGCATGTGCATCTGCAGTGTTGAGAAGCACTTTCCCTCCCCTCTTGGTGTGGGGACTTCTCCCTCCCCTTCTCTCTTGCCTCCTTCCCCTCCTGCAGCAGGAGTCACAGTCTGACCCCAGCCAACTCTGGCTGATAGGGAATGTGTCCCAAGACTGTCAGGGAACCCTGGGATCCATGGAGCTGAGGACCTGGCTGGACGTAGCAGGATGGGGGGCCGTGGAGGGCCAGGCAGGCTGTCCCCACGCAGGCAGGAGCATAGTGTTCCAGGGAAGTGACTGTGGGGCCAGCCAACATCAGGAGCTGGCTGCCCGAGGTCCCCCACAGAGTGGTGGCTGCAGTACCTGTTCCAAGTCTGACCACAGTGAAACCCTAAAAGACAGGTGGGAGCACAGGAGGACATCTGGCAGCTCCCTGGGGCCTCCCTCGATTCCTCCCTGTGTCAACAGGAGGCCACAGGCCTGTGTCAACCTACTCTTAGCTCTAGATACAGTTTTCTCACCAACCCCAGAATCCACCTGGTTCATGTTATATTTAGCTGTGTTCTCAACTGGGAAAAGAGAAGAAGGAAAGACACTTTGCAGCATTAAAGGGAGAAAATGCAGGATGTTTCCTGTGAATTGTTAAAATCTGTGCCAGGGTTAGCACAGTGACCGCTGTACTCCCCCAAGCTTCCCTGATTGGGTGCAGGCTGGGCTGGGGTCTCGGACCGTCTGTGCAGAACTTGCCCCTCATGCTGAAGGAGGGAGTCTGTGGTCAGCGCCCTACACCTCTCCCCAGAGCTCAGGTCCGGGAGCAGTGGACTCCTGCTGGCGTCTGCAATGCTTGCGGAGTAGCGGACAGCACGGTGGGACCACCAGGAAACCGTGAACGGGCAGCTACTTGGAAGCAAGGACTCCTTCTTCCACTTGTTAAAAGGCTGTTGAAAATGAAAACCATCAAACAGTAAGACATTTTTAGTGAAACATTATAGTTCAGATTTCTCCATTTAATTATAGTTACAGTTTAAGGTTTTTTTTTTTCCCCCAATTATAGAAGTAATTTTTGTAGACAAAACAACCCACTTGCTTAAGGTGCAGAGCGGCTCAGTGGTCTGCACACCTGGAGAGCACTGGTGAGGGTGAGGCCCTGCGGGTGTGTCTCACAGGTCACCTCGGCACCAACTCATCTGGTGAAGGAGGGGCTGGGCCACCTGCACGTGAGCCAACGTGGAGCTTCTCCGGCTTTGGTTACAGCGGCCTAAGGCTGTTTTCTTACACAACTTACTTCTGTGCATTTTACCTTGCTTGCAATTACATATTTAAGAAGTGCAGACTTTAATGTGGATAAATATTCCATGAATCATTTTGCCTACAGAAGTTACTCTTCCATTAGAAAATGCTTTATGTTTTGATCGCACCCTTATTTTAAATTGAAATGATTCTAAACCACATCTGAAGTCACTCACTTTCCTTGTGCTCACACGTATCACCAGCACTGTTACGTGTCATCAAACACTCACAGCTACATAGATGTCCCACAACTCGGTGCTCATCTTAGAAAGTTAGGATTTCCTAACACCGTGGGAAACAGCGCCAGCGTGAACTTCACTCTGGCACATGCGTTTTCCTGGTGTCTTGGAGCTTGCCTGACAGGATGGAGAGTCCAACGGCTCTGAGTTGTGTGTGTTGCCATGGTGCTCCCTGGAAAGCCCAGCTCCTGCCTCTGCCCTGAGCTCGTCTGGAAGAGTTCTCTGTGCACTTGACCCACTAACCCTTCCCACTGGCGTGCTCGGCACACAGTCCCCTGGTTTTTTATTCATCCTCTGGTTTTATTCGTGGTGTTTTGAACAGGGGCCTTTCCCGGGACTCCGGTGGAGTTTTTCAGGCTGTCCCCGTGATGCTCAGCTCTCTCGTCTCCCCTCCTCCCTCCACCCCTTTTCTGTCCCCTGCTCCTGCTACTTTCTGACACTCCCCCCCCCCCCCATTCTCCTCCCATTGTCCTTCCTCCCTCATTTTCCACACCTTGAAGAGTGAACTTGTGTTGTGACCCCGGGTCTCTGTCACTAAGTTTCCTGTTCTCTTTCTTACTCTCCTCTGGGAACTTATGCTCTAATTTCCATAAAATTAATTTGGAAATGAACCCCGAGAGTATTAAAAGTGGGCTGGCCAGGCCTTCTTTCAGCCTTGGAGATTCTCAGCCTCCCGGACGCCCAGGCCCCAGAGTCACGTGCACCTGGTCCCTCCATGTCCCAGGGATCGCGGGCGCTGCACGCCAGCTTTACATACTGCTGATTGCGAGGGAGGCGATTTTATAGCTCCTACAAGAGATTTTTATTAAATAAGAACCTGCACTTGTCCAGACCAGAAAGGTATCGTGCAAATGTTTTATGAAGAGAATGTAGAAATTAATGGAGAAGAAACACCAGAAATCAGGTTGTTGGGCCTCGTCTGCCTCCCACACCCCGCGGAGTCTGGTCAGTCGTACATCACACTGCAGGATCCTCTGATCTCCATGGCATGTTTTTTGTTTCCGTGTGTGTTGGGGGTTTTATAAAATAAACACATTGTGTTATCTGGGCAGATAATGGGTGTCTCTGAAAGGACAAAAGACTCCTGATTGAGGCGGCCCTGTCTGCGACCCGAGTGAGAGGAATTTTGTGCATCACATCATCACCGCTCAGGTGGTGGGAGGTGACTTCAGTAGATGGAGAGCGTCGCTGCGTTCAAGCACGTTGTGATGGACCTGCCGACCTGCTCAGGCAGAGCGTGCAGGCAGCGCCCGTGCGTCTCTGGCTTTCTCTCTGAAACTCTGAAAAGGCTACCCTTCCTTTTCTCAGGCCAATCTTCAGGGTTAGTGAAGGGGAAATAGCAACAATAACAATAACAACAGCAGAGAAAATAAAACAAAATCAGAAAGCCCTGAAATGCCCACGTTTCCATCAGGGGAGCGGCTAGGCGGCAGGTGGGCGGTGTAGCGGGCCGTGTGAAGGGGCTGCGGCCCCTGAATATGCGGGTTCTCTCTGCTGTTTCTTACAGCCCAGATTCTAATTAACTTCTGTCCTTTCACACTCAGCCTCCTGGCAAGCAGTTGGGGACTGAGGTGGCACCTGCCCACCCTGTATGGGCGCCAGGAGCCAGGTGGGAGGCATCCAGGCTTAATCTTTCTGCTTTGAGGGGTGCTGGTGCCAGCTGCTGGCATCCTTAACCCAAGCCAGGGCCGCCCTCGGAGGCCAACAGCACGATGCCTCTATTTCCACTGGGGGCAGAGGGACCTTGGAACAAAGGTCAGTGTGGATGGCCAGGCCCAAGGAGGGGAAATTAAAGCCATTAGTTTTCACACTCCCTGCTGCTCCTGTTTCCCCTGTGCTCTGTGCAGAGGCCCTGACCCTTCCCGGCACCTCTGTCCCCTCTGCTGATAAGGACTGTCTGTCCCTCCCCCCTCCTGGTGTCTCTGCCCAGTGTGTGACATGGGGGATACTCTAAATTGAATGTGTGGCCCATCTCACCGAAACTGTAACTTTGTTTTTCTAAAATCATTTGTATGTTGATGGTAGAAAATTTTAATGGAAATAGAAAAGAACTAAAAACGTAAAGTCAGCACCTTTAATATTTTAATCTGCAAGACTCTCTTCTAGCCTCTCATTAAATCTGCAGGAGTGAGGTTATACTGAGCACCACTGTCTTTCCCTCCCTTCCCTGCACTCTGAGCCTGTCCCCCAAGTCACTCATCGTTCCCTATGCTATTTTAAGGGCTGTGTAGATTCCATAGTATTCCAGCAATTTCTGTAGCCACATCTGAGGAGATACTCTCTTGGTTTCAGTGATCCTACCATTAAAGGGGAAAAGGCATTTTTGCCAACATGGCTTTTGTGGAACCAGCATGAACTCCGCTTCCTGTTGGGGAGCTGTTTGCAGTGGGCCAATCTCTGCACCTGTGACTCATCCTGCCCCCTACTCAGAAGGAAAATTCAGGGTATGTTGATGCCATTCTGGTCTTGGCTGAGCATGGCAGCTCACCCGTAATGCCAGCACTTTGGGAGGCCAAGGTGGGAGGATCAAGAGCTTGAGGTCCGGAGTTCAACTCTAGCCTGGGCAACATAGTGAGACCCCATCTCTACAAAATAATTAAAGATAAAAATAGCTGAGTGTGGTTGTGCACACCAGTGGTCGCAGCTACTTGGGAGGCTGAAGTGGAAAATCTCTCGAGCCCAGGAGTTGGAGGCTGCAGTGAGCTGCGATTCCACCACTGCACTCCATTGAGACTCTCTCTCAAAAAAAAGGAAGAAACTTATCATAGTGGGTTCTTGAAAGTCTTCTTGAATGCCCTTCTGTTTATGAGTGTTTAGCCCACGTCTATGAGTCAGTGCTGTTTCACCATGCCCACCCTGCTGGGACCATCCTCTGGGACTGGGCCATGGTAGGACTCCAGGCTTCACGCTTCCGGGCAGTGGGGCAGGGCCCAGGGGAAAGTGACGCTCCCACGGGAAGCTAAACTGGGCCCAGGGACAGGACAAGCCTCCCACGCAGCTCAGCTCTGGGCACAAAGCCAGGGGCAGAGGGGCTGAGTGCCCTCCCAGACACACTCACCCTGGCTGCTGTTGGTTTTCACTGCATGGGGGGAGCTACAGTGTGACTTACACCAGCCCTGCCCTAAATCTGCAGTTCATACCAACCAGCCCTCAGGGCAAGTCTTCACTTGACAGAGGATTTGTTAAGGAAGACTGCAGGACAAAGTTTGCTTTTATAGTGAAATAAGCGTCAGAGTCTGAAATATGTTTGGGGGTAGACCTTTGTCAACTACTGCTAATATCTCAGTGTTTCTGTCATTGTCTCAAACCAAGGTTTCTGCACAGGTTTTGATGCGGGATGCAGGGGCATCGCTGCCCTGACAGTGGCTGGGGGCTGAATGAGCCCCTCTGTCCTGAAGGATGCTCCGGGTCTAACTGTCTTCTCCTTCAATCTGGGAGCAGGGACTTCCCAGGCAGGCAGCAGGCCTGCCCTGAGGCCCCACTGTGGCCTCTGTAATACCCCCGAGGTTTCATGTCAAAATCCTGTGGCCCCAACTTTTGGATGTTTGGGGGCACAGCGTGTGCTGAGAGGTGCGGCTCTTGGCAGAGGGCTCCTTAGAGCCTGCAGCGCTGTGCTTGGCCCCCAGGTCCTCAGGCCTGTCCCCCAACATCCTGCCTGCTCTAGGTGGAGGCAGGTGCCTGCCGGAGGGGGCAAGGATGTCTGGCTGAAGACTCGTCTTGGGCCAGAAGACTCGTCTTGGGCCAGAAGATGCCAGGAGCCTGCGGTAGAGGATTTGGGCTGGTAAAGAGGGGCGATGCCCCTCGGTCTCCTCGCCCCAAGCGCCTGCCTTGTCCAAGCCCAGTCCTATACCTCACCAGCCTGGCTGCTCTGTGGCACCCATGTCCTCATCCCAACCTACAGACCAAGGTGCCGTGTAGGCCAGAGCCACCTGAGCCCGCTGAGCCTGGACCGTTCCAGGCATGGCATGTGTCAGTGACCACCCTCAGACCTCGTCTTCCCAGAGTGAGTTTAAGAACAGACAGGCAGCAGATTTACAGGTGGAGTTACAGGCATCTCTGGAATTAATCATATAAGTCAGAAAATTATAGGAGATAATGCCTGATTCCTCTGGTCCGTAATGGATCTTAGCCCCTCCTTCAAGGATTTCTTTACACTGCTTGGTAGAGAAGAAAAGCCGACCTTAAGTAGCTTATGTGTGTAGTTTGATATCTGAAAAGATTGCTAATCCTGGTGGGAATTTATGTAAAAGCGTTCAGGCGCCGCAGAAGAGCAGAATTGTCAGGGTTTCCGTATCCATCTCACGCGGCTCTTCTCCTGGGAGCGATGCCTTCTGTGGCCGGCGTGCGAGTCACCCCAGCAATGAAATTTGAAGGTGGAGGTGGCGGTTAAGCATCTCATCTGGTGGGCTCACTGTTTGAGCTCCGATGCTTGTTTGGTGCTTACATTTTTATGATTGTTTTCTGAGGCTTTATACAGAAGTAAAACCAGGAAAGCAAGACACATGTTATTTGTTGTTTTTTGGGTTTGTTTTTTTTCCATGCTTAATCCCCAGGATACGTTCCTTTCGTGAAAGCACAAGGCTGCCAGGGGTCAGGAGCCAAAACCCGGAGAAAGTGCCCATGGCTGGGAGGCAGACACAGACCAGGGAGCTTGACGGGAGGAGAAAATGAGCGACATTTATGTTCTCTTTTTAATCTTTTTTCCATCCATTCACAGCTCAGCCTTGAGTTCTAACTAATCTGCCTTCTATAATGACACACTTTAGAAAAAGCATAGCTGGTATTTAATCTCGCAACTGTTTAGACGTTGGACGAGAGCTGTGACTTCTCCTAAGTTAGCAGTATAGAAAAAGGTTCTATTAAGAAGCAAATGAAAAAATGAAAATGAAACTTCCTGGGAAGTAATTATGTCAGTTTATAATAAGCCAGAAGAAATTTGAAAGGAAGGGGAAAAGCTAATGGAAGAGTATATGGAGGATATTAAATTAAGTAATTTTAATGTCACCGTTTGATATCCAAGAACATGAACAATTTGTAGTTCTCCAAACTGTCAAGCTGAAGCATTCATCTTTCTGCCGTGGGCGCCAAGGCACCGATGGGATTATGTATCTCAGAGTACGTTAGGACAGAACTGAAATGGTTCTTTGAGGAGCGGCATCCGGTGGGCAGCCAGGCCAGGGATCATGGCTGGGGCTGCCTACTTTCATGTGTCTGGTCTCCCTCTTACTGTGAGGTCCCCCAGGCAGTGATGTGCCCTCCCTGAACTGCGCCTTGTGTCCTGTCTCTTACGGCAGGAGGATGCTGTCAACACCCTAAGGTGTGGAGCAGGCCTTGCACAGCGTCAGACCCAGGGAAGCCGCAGCCAGGGCTGCTAGAGCCACAGAGAAAAGGTAGGGCCTGCCGGGGGCTCCCTTCCAGCACTCTGCAGGCTGTGGTTGTTTGTATGTATTTCAGAACCAAGTACTTGGCATATCTTCCTCCATGGAATTATAAGGTAAAGTCTGAAAGACCAAAAAGTGGCCCTTACAGTGAACTATTGGTGCTCTGATGACATTCTCCAGCTCACAGCACTGGGCTAGGGAACAGGTGCCCACTGAGTACACCCCTCTGGGCCCTGGGCTGGCTGCTGAGATGGAGCAATGACCAAAGTGGAGACATCGCCTGTTCTCAGGGAGTCTCTAGTCAGGAGGGGAGTCAGCAAAGAAGATGGGCAGTCACCACTGTGGTGACCCCTGTGATGGGGACCGGCCAGTCCACCGCAGATGGCTGGAGGGAAGATTCCGAGGGAAGAGTCACCGGCACAGATGCAGGAGGGGAGACCCAGGCCATGGAGCAGCGCCCGGCAGCCAGGCTGGCCAGAGGCCTGTGCCAGGGGGTGGGGGGATCTCCCTGCCCTCAGGGGGCAGAGGTCAGGAGGAACTTTGGATGCACAGGTCCCGAAGTGTGGACTTTATACCCAGAGCAGTTGACACCATTTCTGGGCTCCACGTCTGATAAGGCCTTACTGAGAGACAGTGTGCGTTTAGATAGCTCACCCCTTCCATGTGCTTTGCTGCCTACCTGTTCACAGAGCTACACAGCCATCACCACCACTAACTTTACAGCAATTTCATCAACCAGCGAAGTTCTGTGTAACTTTATCTCACATGTCACGGCTGCATCGAAATCCCAACTGCAGTCTCCACCGCGTAACCGAGGGTGAGGGAGGTGAGGAGGAAGTGCGTCTGTGGTTTGGTGACCTTTGGCACATAAGTGCTCAGGCAGGACTTTTCTGGAAAACCCAGCAACCAAGTCCACGGCTTGTCTGAGAACCTCTGCAAACACCCCAGCACGGTTGGACCGCTGACTGCAGCGCCACAAAGTGTTAGCGCGTGATTCTCCCAAACCGGGAAGAGCTCTTGGAATATTTGAAAGACACCAAGGAAAAGCCTCCCTTCTTTTTATATGTTAATTGAAGTCCTGGAAAATTCAGTAAAGGGTTTTAATAAGTATTGCAAAAACCACATGATGTTTCTATGAAAAACAAAATCCAGATCTGGACTGAAGTAATCCTAAACTTACAAGACTTGCCAGTGAGCCATGGGGCAGGGGTATCCACACGTGGGGCTCCCCCAGCCTGTGCCCCTGAGATGCTAATGGCATCCCAGATGTTGAGGAAAACAAATCCCGCCACAATTCCAGCAGCACTGTAGGGGCTGGACTTTGATACCCTTGTGGACCCTGTGCTCTGTCCTTATGTCCCATCTGCAGCACGGGCCCAGGCAGGTGTGCGTGTGTGGCAGGATGGAGCGATGGGTGGGGCAGGATGACAGATGGGTGACTCTGGAATTTCACTGTGCCTTCCTGACAGTTGCCCCCAGGCACGTCTGCTGATTCCTGCCCAGTCCTCCAGATGGGCCTCTCCACTCCCAAATAGGACTCACTGGTAACACGGTGGGTGGAACCACAGCTTGGCTGCTGTGATAATAATATTTAAGCATCTGAGGTTCGACTCTAGGCTGCAGTTTTCCACCAGGGCTGGGTTAACCCTCACTGAGTATATTTGTCAGTCCCGAGGAATGTTTTTGGCTGTTGTGGCTTGGGGGTGGGAGTGCTCCCGGCCTTCGTGGGTGGAGTCAGGGATGCCGCCAAGCATGCCAGTGGGCAGGAAGCCGCCCACGCCACAGACTGACTCCTAGGGGACCAGTGCACAGGACAGCCACCCCCACTCCACAGACTGACCCCCAGTGGGTCAGTGCAGAGGACAGCCACCCCCACTTCACAGACTGACCCCCAGGGGGCCAGTGCACAGGACAGCCACCCTCACTTCATAGACTGACCCCAAGGGAGCCAGTAGGCAGGACAGCCACCCCTTCCCACTTCACATGCTGACCCCAGGTGGCCAGTGGGCAGGACAGCCACCCTCACTTCACAGACTGACTCTTCGGGGCCCAGTGCACAAGACAGCCACCCCCACTCCACAGACTGACCCCCAGTGGGTCAGTGCAGAGGGCAGCCACCCCCACTCCACAGACTAACACCCAGGGGCCAGTGCGTAGGACAGCCACCCCCACTTCACAGACTGACCCCCAGGGGGCCAGTGTACAGGACAGCCACCCTCACTTCACAGACTGACCCCAAGGGAGCCAGTAGGCAGGACAGCCACCCCTTCCCACTTCACACACTGACCCCAGGTGGCCAGTGGGCAGGACAGTCACCCTCACTTCACAGACTGACACCCAGGGGGCCAGTGCACAGGACAGCCAACCCCACTCCACAGACTAACACCCAGGGGGCCAGGGCACAGGACAGCCACCCCCACTTCACAGACTGACCCCCAGCGGGCCAGTGGGCAGGACAGCCACCCCCACTTCACAGACTGACCCCAAGGGGGCCAGTGCACAGGAAAGCCACCCTCACTTCACAGACTGACCCCAAGGGGGCCAGTGGGCAGGACAGCCACCCCCTTCCCACTTCACAGACTGACCCCAGGTGGCCAGTGGGCAGGACAGCTGCCCCCACTTCACAGACTGAAGTGCTGGGGCTGGGAAACCCTGCTGACGCTGATGAGCTCCAATACTTTTTAATGCCACTATCACGTGAATTAATGGGCCTTTGGAATGCTAAGGACTACCTTGAAGGAGATGAATGCAGAAAGGGAACTTATACCTACACAGGACAGGAGACTGGGGAGGAGGAGCAGAGAGGGGTCCTGGGGGCATGTCCTGTGTGTTAGACGTGTCATGAGTGTGACTGCACACCCTTATGGGAAGACGCCATTATTCTATAAATGCAGCAAAGCTTCTGGGAATCATAGAGAATTACCAGGAGAGAGCGAGTTATCACGCAGAGAATGGGAAGCCTGGACACAACAGGGCAGTAAGTGGAAACCCAGTGCACAAAGAAGTGCCAGCATTTCAGTTTGTCAGAAAATTACTGACTGGCAAGAGGTGCTTTGTCCCAGGTTCTCCTTTCAGAGTGTGAATTTTCCTTAAAAGAGAGAAAAATCAGTGTTTACAGTGTCCATCTGAAACAGAGCCAACGATGAGGATAGTGAGTACCACACGGGGAGTGCAGACCACACGGGGAGTGCAGACCACACAGGGAGTCAGACCACACGGGGCGTGCAGACCACACGGGGCGTGCAGACCACACGGGAGTGCAGACCACACGGGGCGTGCAGACCACACGGGAGTGCAGACCACACGGGAGTGCAGACCACACGGGAGTGCAGACCACACGGGGCGTGCAGACCACATAGGAGTGCAGACCACACGGGAGTGCAGACCACACGGGGGGAGAAGGGGCTGCAGACCACACAGGGTGTACAGACAACACACGGGAGGTGCAGACCACACAGGGCATGTAGAGCACACAGGGTGTACAGACCACACGGGGGGGGGGGGTGTAGACCACACGGGGAGTGCAGACGACACACAGTGTACAGACCACACAGGGTATACAGACCACACAGGGGGTGGAGGGGTGCAGACCAGACAGGGTATACAGACCACACGGGGGGTGGGGGGGTGCAGACCACACGGGGTATACAGACCACACGGGCTGTACAGACCACACGGGGTGCGCAGACCAGCCGTGGGTGGCCACAAATGCAAATGCATAGGCCCTGCTGACTACAGCCAGTGGCCGCGCCATGTGTTGTGAGGCTGCTGTGGCCTGGCTCTGCCATGTCCCTGCAGTGCTGACACCATCTGTAGTTGGCTTCTCTGCCCAGTCGAGCAGGATGACCCTTCTCCCACCAGTGGAGCAGAGGGTGGCCTGGATGGTTCTCTTTCAAGTCCCTCTGTGAAAGATGATATCTGGGTGGAGGGAGCCAGAGACAGGAGCAGGATGTGAAGCCACCTGGAGATTTACCTCCTAAAGCAGCAGGAAGTTGGTGGTGGCTATGATGTGAGACTGACAGGGGCCATGATGGTGGCAGTGATGTAATGGTGATGATGGTGGTGGCCGTGATGGTGACAGTAGTAGTGATGGAGATGATGATGATGAAGCTGGTGATGACAACAGTGACAATGACAGTGGTAGTGACGATGATGGTGATAGTGAGCATCTCTTCCGGACATCATTGTAACAAGGTAGAGAAAGGGTGCTCTGTTCCTTTACAGGACGCAGCCATGTCCAGGGGACCTGCTTCTCTCACTTCAGCCCCAGAGTGCCCCATGCCAGACGAGCACAGGTGCCTGGCCTTATCGGAGTGATAGAGGTCCAGGTCCAGCTTTGCCCACCAAGGAGGTGAAGGGGGAGCCCTGGATCACCTGCTATTGAAAGCAGCTACTTTTACAGGATCTGCACTTGGGGCCCAGGGCTCTGGGTCAGAAAGAGGTTTGCTGAGGGGTTTGCTGCAGAGGCCAGGCCACCCCATCCAGGTGTGTCCTGAGGTGTCCACAGCTGGTGAGGCAGCACCCTGTTGAGTAGTTGTCCTAGGGACCTGTAGGGTGGCAGAGCTGGCTGGCTGTCCTGCAGAGCATGGGCTCCCTTTAGGGAAAAGACTGTGGTAGGCAGCCTTTGCATCAGGGTGGTAGCAGGCCTTGCCTGGGCAGGAGTTTGCTGAGATCTTCTTAGGAGTATCTGCCTGGTGGTGCTAGCTGTTTTATTACTGTTTCCAGGAATGATGTGGTTATTTCCAAGCGGCCCTCTGGCCAGCTCAGGCTCTATGCTTTGGCTGCCCCAACCCCCACCTGGGCAGGAGACACCCCTTCCCAAAACTGGGCTACCCTGGCAGTCCCTGCCCCAGTCTCACCCTCCATCTGCAGAAGCTTTGCCCCATCCAAACTCAGCCGAGGACCAGGCCCCGACCTGCATCTGCAGACACACATCTCTAAATCGGAACGCTAAAACATGGACACTGTCTCAGCCCCCCTGCCCCTAGTCTTACGCAAATTATTCTAAAGGCAACTAGGCAAGTAATAAAAAAGATGCCAGCTGGCAAAGTCTGGAGTTTCAGGTATATCTATGAGGAGGACAGCCTCCTGCAATTAAACAGGGCAATAGGAGAAGCAGAGCTTCGCCGACACCAGCTCTTAATTGCCAGCTGCGCCGGATTAATGAACTACATTAGTTCACTGCAAAGTAACATATTGACTGTCAGAAGTCGACACGTCAGTGGTGGGAAGGAGCCTCTGCAGAATATCCCTGTAGGAAATTAGAAGTGACTTTCCTTCCTCTAGAAGGTGAAGATTGCAGAGCCTGGGGAGGCGGCATCTTTCCAAGTGCAGGGACTCAAGCAAGGGGGACGTGGACAGCTGCGTCCAGGCCCCGCAGCCTGTGCGAGGCAGAGGGACCGTGTGGGGAGGGGCAAGGCTCTTCCCTGAGCTGCTGCTATCTGGAGTTGAACCTCATCCTCCTGTGTTATTTCCGCATTTGTGAGATTGCTCGCTTAACCTGTGCGCTGACCTGGAATTGTCCCCGCCAGAGTCGCGTTGCGTTTGCAGGAGAATCTCACTGAACAAGCACGGCTCTCTTCACACGCGACTGGCGAGTGTCGAGAGGCAGAGATTACTCAGCCACCTGCTGCCCCGTGCTCTGGATACCACGTGAGTTCTGGGGCCTGGGTGGCAGCGTGAAACCCCCTGGCAAAGCCCATGAAAAATTAAGATGCCCATTAAAAATTGAGCTGCAAAAGAATTGCCACTTTTAATACTCCCAGTTCAGGCTGACTCTCACGGCCCTTGAATGTACTTAAAATTATTATGCGACAGTAAGGCTTTTTGACGAGAAAGTTGTCAAGGACAGGCTATTAGCTGGATTAATGAACAAATCCAGAATTAACCCAGGCCTGGCAGTGCTGTGGCTTTGCAAAGCCAGCAGATAGAAGGCGTGATAGGAGGTTGAGCTTTCATCCCCCATTTTCCAGCCTTTCCAAGATCTCTCCTTGTTAAAGTTCTACCTTTATCTCACAGGAGTCTTTGTGGAGATAAAGACACCAAGATCTCAGAGATTCCCAGCAAATGTGACCGGCCCTTCCCCTGCCTGGGGCTACCTGTGCTTTGGGGAAGGCCAGTCACCTGCCCTGTAACTCTCCAAAGCTGGAGTTTTGTTTACATGCAAACCATTGGTAACAGAACTGAGTTGAGACTTAAGCTGTGTGTAAAATTGGGGGTGGGGAAGCTATAACACTCCTGCCTAAAGATGCCTGGATCTTGTTCTAGTTACCGTATATACTCGAGTATAAGCCGAGTTTTTTCCGGCACAAAATTTGTGCCGAGTTCGGGTTTTTTGGCACAAATTTTGTGCCAGAAAAAACTCGGCTTATACTCGAGTATATATGGTATATATTCTGAAAAGAGAAAAATTGCTTTAAAAATAAACTGCCACATAGACTTTGCACCTGGCAGTGTGCACCTTGCTACTGGGCAGACCTGGGTGTGGAGCCCTCTCCCCTTCCTCTGTCACCTTATGGCACATTCTGGGCACGTCCTTCCCTTGGTTCTGTCCTCTGTCCTCATCACTGGGCCAACCCTTTACAACCCCAATCAGGGCAGACGTCTTCTTAGCTGGAAGTACTTCTGTGGCTCCATTTTCCAATGATCCTCTGTAAAGTCATGCTGATGAGGAGGGAAGTGGATGGCGTTAGCAGCGTGCTCGAGAACCAAGTGGTCAGTGGGAGTCTTCCAAGGAGAAGGATCAGAAGAGTAAGAAGCCCCCTGGGGACGGGAAGCACAAACTGAGAAACAAAGAGAAAATCCGAACAAACCCCCAAGCGCTGGTCCAGCCAGTGAGGGCTCAGGCAGAATTTCCACGTTCTGAGCCACAGCACCTGTCACAGGCACCAACCCAGCCTCAACGTGAATTCAGAACCCTAACAATTAAAATCTGTCACTCCCATTTGTGCTTTAATCAGACCATTGTCCCAGCACTGGATGGGGAGATGGCCTCCCCAATGGATCCCCAACCCATCCGTCAGGAGTGAGGACAGATGACCTGGGTGAGAGGTGTTGACCCCCCAACCCCCACCCTGCCTGAGTCCCAGCACCACAACTAGCAGAGGGGATTTGCACGAGTGCCATCAGGTCAGAAGACCCAACGTAAGACTGCGGCAGCAGTGGGAGAGAGACTGAACTCCTCAGAAACAAGAGGACAGAGAGCTTTTCAGAGCTGAGCCAGGCCAGTGGCAAGGACAGGAGGGTGAAGGGGGAAGAGCTCATGAGATTAGGCCATTAGGAGACCAGGGAGGTCACTCACAGTCAGGAAGAATCCTGTCTCAGGCGTGGTCTAGCTGAGGGGCGGGCTGAGGCTGTCTTGGTCACAGGGAAGCTCTGACACAATTTGCACTTGGCCTTTCTGGTGGTCAGCTCCGGGAAGACGACCCGGTCCTCATGGGTCACTTTCCATACTAATGCCATCACTGTCCATGAGCTTATGGTTAAGATATCTTCAAATTAGTGGGGTTGGGGGGATTTTTCTTCTAATAAGCCTCTTGATTGAGAATATATCACTTCCTAGGAAAATTGGTATGCCAGGGGCCCTGATTAGAGCCGGGAGGACGATGCTGGGGGACTGGGCCAAGCCTGGCTCCCCGCAGATGGTGAGGGTCTTGGCAGCCACTGTTCACCTGAACGGGCACTGCTGGTCAGGCCCTAACAAGGCCGGGTGAGCCCACGTGCCGACATCTGGATGTTGTTTATTCACTCCCAAGGCTGCTGCCGTAGATAAGTTGGGGAACTGGACCCCGTGGTACTAGCCACGGACCCAGGCACTCTGTGTACCCAGGGAAGTGTTGACTATGAATTTAGTCTACAGCAAGAATGCTTTGAAGATAGAACCACTTTAAGATAGGAAGATATTGTGTAGCTTTGTGACGTGAGCAGGGATCTGTTTGCCCTGTACTATGGTAAGGAGTAACATTGCTGATGTTTATTTTCACCGTGAGAATAAAAAGCAACCAGGGGAAGCAGGAGGGCAGAGCAGTTCTCTGGGGAGACGTCCTCCCCGCCCTCCGAAATCGCCCGCTTTTCTGTAAATAAAAGTGAAGCTGTTGGTCTCTTGTCCGCTTCTCAGTTGATTGACTTGGGGGACAGTGGGCAGACTCCTTGGTCCAGCAACAGGGGGGCATTAAATGAATACTAGTTACATTTTTTTTTAATCCCAGTACGTTGGTTTCCCAGTGTAATTACCATGGATATGATCCTACTGATCTGCATTTAGAATGAAGACCAAATATAAAGCGTGTTTGAAGTGTGTTCTGGACTATGTTCTGCCGGTGGCAGATGAGAGGTTAATGCAGCTCCTGCAATTCAGTGGAGAAACGAGAGGCCAGTGTCAGGCTGTGGACCAGAATGTCCTTGTTTGTTCTGCCCCTGCCCCCCAGGCCCTGCCTGAGGACCGGCCAAGAGTCATCTTGCCTTTGTTTGCAGTGTTCTGTCCCTGATGGCGAATAACAGTAGCGAAGGTTAATTGATTTGGGCAATTTTGGATGCAAATGTTCTCCCTGGACCCTGGAGTTGAGGTCAGAGCAGCCAGCTGGACCATGGAGTCTTTCGGATTCGGCTTTATTAATAGTCCAATAACTGATTTGGAAGTATCTGCAGTCCTTGGGGTGAGCTGCCCATGTCCCCTCCTGTGCAGGAGTGGCACTCCTGCCAGCATCTGCAGGGCAGTGGAGGGACGGGCTGTCATGCACTATGGGTTTGGAGCTGTCACCAAACTAATTTTCACTGAGAACAAAGAAGCTGGCTTCCAGACTGAGAGCCCAGCAAGAAGAATGGCCCAGGTCATGCATTTTGCATGTTCCCTGTTTAATAAGCTAAAAGACTGAAAATGTCAGCTCTGGATCCTTTATTAGGCAGGCCCTGAAAGTGCCACCGGCCTGCAACGGTGTGCGTGAGTTCTACATGCTTCACATTTAAAAGACACGTTTGAACATGCAGGTGACCACCCGCGGGGACTGTGATCTGGCCCAGAGGACACTAGAAGGCGTCACACCATGTACTTCTCTGTCCCTTGGGAAACAGGAGGAGATCTGTCAGGGGATTTGCTGGAGCGTTGCATTTTGATGATCGCAGAATAGCTAACCTGCTGCTTTCCAATTTTTAGCATCCAGGAAGAATGGGATTTTTGTTGGAATTTTGCATTAAAAAAAAAAAAAAAAGCGTTTTAGGGAGACAAGATAGGAAGGGAGGAAGAAGTAGGTATCCGATCACAGGTTTACTTGTTTGCGTTACCTCTCCTGGACTGCCCGTCTTCTTGCATGGGAGGCATTTCCTAGCAAACGCACCTACCCATGATAATGACGTGGTCTTTTTATTAGAAATGATGATCCTTGGCATGGCGAGGCTCTGCCTGGTGGGTAGTACCTAGCAGCTCTCTGTACCATCACGGGGACGGATCCATGTTACTCAGAGCTGAATGCGTCTGGGTGGACGTGGAGCTATCGTCAGGGAAGATGTCAGACACCCGCACTTCCCTACGTATAATTGTGGACTTGGTCTTTGTTTGTGAGCAAGTTTCATGCTTCCAAAGGTTATGTTCAGTTTTCCCCCCAGGGAATTTCTAGACACCATAAACCAAAAACAAATAAACAACAAATCACACCCCCCCCAAAAAAAAAAAAAAAAAAAAAAAACCGCAGATTATCAAGTGTTGTTTTTTTTTTTTTTTTTTTTTTGGACAAAAAATAGGGATTTTTGCAGGAACAAATTTTTGGTTTGTCCTGTTTTGGGTAGG
>CAUYPK010119487.1:0-12802 GCA_963574355.1 Loris lydekkerianus
CTTGCCCAGCCTGCGATGGGATCACTTGTTCTTTTCTTGCTAATACATTTGAGTTCTCTGTGGAGTCTGGTTATTAAACCTTTGTCAGAGACATAACCTGCAAATATCTTCTCCCATTCTGAGGGCTGTCTGCTTGCTTTATTTACTATATGCTTGGCTGTCCCAAAGCTTTTTAGTTTGATTTTTCTTAATGGGGTTCCTCAAATTGCATAAGCTTCAGTCCCAACAAAATCCTAATCCACCTCTGGCTAGGGAGTGTTATGTACTCTGTCAGTGGGCAGAAATACTTTACATATTGCACCAAATAAAAACCTTTCCATTATGCCCAATGAATTACTGAACCAAAATTGAGTACCCATGTCAGTTTTAAAGCTGGTAGAAATTGTTTCTGTATAAGCACCTTGACAGTTGCAAGTGGCATTAGACTGGGTTGTTGATCACTTCTTTAGCATTTAAGGTTTCCTTTCTCTTGAATAGAAATAGATAAGAAGCTCTTAGCAGCTTACCATGACATTAGGCAATGGAGTGTGTATTCACACACTTATAAATGTAAGTTTCTACATGCTTTCAAAAGGAGGGCAACTTTACTTTTGGTCATTTCTGGCCCCAGGAATCCAAAAACACTTTCTAGTTTAAAAATTTGAAATGAAAGCATCCTGATTCAGATCTGAAATCCATGCCATATGCTTGTTAAATAGGTATTTCCATGATTTGTTTGTGCGGCTTCCGTCTGATGTCTTAAGAATGACAGCATGATTTACATCTTCATTTTGGAGAAAGAATGGTTTTCTTACCTGCTGAAAGAGACAAAAAATAATTCAGTTATAAATGTAACCCAGTTTAAGTAGGTTTGGATGTTGCAGCTAATTTTAAAATTCCCAAGGAGAGGATTGCATGATGGCTGTGCGGTTTTTTTGAGTTAGCATTTTAAAGTTGAAGTGCTGCCAACAATGCTTTTAAATTAGTCACTGCAATAAATAAATAAATAAAAATTTAAAAAAATAAATAAATAAATAAGTCACAGCTATGGAAGGGAGCTATGAGAGAAAAATAGACCATGTTAATCTATCTAAATAATAAACAGCAGCAGTGATGTCCTTCAACAGTAGAGCAGAGTTTGAATGTGGTAACATATAGAGGCTTAGATTCATTTCAAGTTTTAGACTCATCATCTCTTTCCTCAGCACGACTGTTAACTAGTTGCCATATAGTTGAAGTTAATTAATCTCTCTGAGCCTAAATATTTTCAACTGTCAAAGCTAAGTAACTATCAAAGGTAAACAATACCCACTACACATTTGTGAGAACAAAGTATGTCACACGTCTGGGATGATGCCCGGCACAAAGTCAGTAAATGCGAGATAGACAGTACAGCCTTTCCGCAAGCTCATTTGTATACATGAGATCACCCTGGGGGTGTCCAGGTTGAGAATGAAAGTTGCCTTTCCCCTAGACTCATCTGTACTCCCTTAACTAAGACTAGTGCTTTTATTGACACAGCTGAAGGAGTAAATGGGGAGAGAAGGAGGGAAAACTAACTGCGGTTCTTCCTATGATCTCTTGAAAACATTGCAGATGTTATTATCACGTTCCAGGAATAGTTTGCACTTCGTCATGATGCTTTATTTTAAAAGCCGGTGGCTTGTTAAATTTCCTGTGGAAGCACTGCATAGGTTGAGGCCTTGTGTTCTGAGAAAACAAGCTGAGTTCTAGAGTATATTAATGCTTTTTTTCAAAATGACAGAGGGATCACAATTTAAGATTGAAGTACTACTTCTCATCATCTTCTCTCTGTATTTTCATTTACTCCCCATTGTGTAAGAAGTTGGCTTTTTGGTTAGATTTCTCCAGAGAGTAATATACTAGTGTAAGATTCCAGTAAGACCAATGCTGCCCAAGGGCAGAGTTTGCAAGCTGAGGTGTGCTCCATGATTCTGCTAATGTTTTGTTAGTGTTTTTTAATTACCCCAAAACAGTTCGCTACAATGACTGAAATCTCTACCATAGGAATTGCTTCTTGGATTGAGATATTCTTTTGCCAGGATGCCACAGAAAAATGTCTCATATTTGGTCTGGGGTGGGTAACTTGGTCAGTGGGAAGAGTTGATTCTTTTTTTTCTGG
Source organism: Loris lydekkerianus (assembly GCA_963574355.1). Taxonomy (NCBI): domain Eukaryota; kingdom Metazoa; phylum Chordata; class Mammalia; order Primates; family Lorisidae; genus Loris; species Loris lydekkerianus. Next base: position 2,123 of record CAUYPK010119487.1, read on the forward strand.
ACTCAAATATAATTCATTGTGATTATTTCCATTTCTCCTTGGCCAGCAAGAAAACTATGGTAAATTAACAATATAAAAACCATATCGGATCATATTAATCAACATGCTGTGATAGGAATAATACCATAGTCCTTTTCTCCTCTTTCTTTCGGTTTTTTTTTTTTTTTTTTTTTTTCATAAGAGGAAGGACTTTATTCACCAGCCAGGAACTTATGGCATAGAAAAATTCCAAGTGGCTGCGTTCCCCTGGCTTGGTCTTTCCCTTTTTATTGACAGTCAAAAAGTTCCAACCCATAGGTACCCTTCTCATTGGCCAGTTTGAATCAAGAGGGAGATGCTATTCCTGCCCCTACAGAACTACAGGATTTCACAGAACTTGGAAATTTCCAAGTTCCAGGAATTTAAGTTTACAAATTCCTACAGGACAAATTCCTGGAGAGGACCCTGCTTATATATCCTTGTGGTCTCTTTGAGAAGACCTGCTCTCCTAGACCTCACTCTTTTCTGGTATCCTCTCTCATTCCCCACTTTTGAGACTCCAATATATTTTAATTTGGGGTCTCAATATCAGCTTGTTTCTATAGGTGCCAATATTAGTGTTGTTCAAAGAGGCCTCCAATCCTCTGCAATTTAGCAGGAACTCCTCAAAGAACTGGGAAAGACTGAACTGAATAGACAAACAGGAAAATCTCCACTGGGGTAAGACTGTGTTCTGTTTAGTCTTTTGTGTCTGTACATCCTTTCTCTCTGGAGGATCAAGGGGACCAAGTCTTGGTCCAGAATCAGAAACTGGTCCCCCTGAGACCAAGGTAGAAAGGACTTTCCACCATCATCCTGACCACACGCACAGCAGCGAAGGTAACAGGAATCCTCACCTGGAGTCCTCACAGCTGGCTGAATAGGGCTTCCCTGCCCCTTGGGAAGTAAAAGTTACTTCTAAGACAGTCAACATGCCCTGTTTCAGCCACATACTGGGAGCTGGCTGGTCAACATACTGTTGAAGCCTGAGGAAACTCCTCGAGGGACTTGTCTTATTTGGACTTTGGACTTTGGGAAAGGGGGGAGCGGGGGATAGCACAGGGAAAAGTAAAAACTCGCATGTATATTAGCCCACCACCACGGTACTATTAAGGCCTGAGTAGAGAACCCAAGAAGAGTCACAGTCCCTAAGACCTCAGTGCTAAAAAGTAATTAAAATCGGCACCATAGTCCTTTTCAACCTAGGACTTTTCTTCAGCTCCTACAGACTTGCACAACTTTGAGAATGGAGCCAATTCAAAGTTGAATAAGATATTAATTCTGGTATACTAACACTAGTCAAAGGATAATTTAAAAATTAGATATGCAGAAATTTTAGAGGGTTAAATATGAAATTAATCAATAACGTTTCATTAAATTTGTATTTAAGTAAAAAGTGTTTAAAGATACAGTGTACATATATATATTTTCATTGTTGTGAAAATAAAATAATGGCTTGGCACCTGTAACTCAGCAGCTAGGGTGCTGGCCACATACACCGGGATTGGCGGGCTCAAACCTGGCCTGGGCCTGCCAAACAACAATGACAACTATAACAACAAAAAAAGTAGCTGGGTGTTGTGGTGGGTGCCTAGTCCCCGCTACTTAGGAGACTGAGGAAAGAGAATCGCTTAAGCCCAAGAGTTTGAGGTTTCTGTGAGCTGTGACACTACTGTACTCTACCAAGGCTGACTCTGTCTCAAAAAAACAACAATAATAGTAAAATAAGAAATATAACAACTAATATTTGCTTAGATCCTACTATTTTCCAGAAAGTTGGCTAAAATTTTACATCATGAGGTAGGTATTGTTATTCCATACCCCAGATAAGAAAATGTTTTTTTTTGTTTGTTTGTTTGTTTGTTTGTTTTTTTGAGACAGAGCTGCAAGCTGTCACCCTAGGTAAAATGCTGTGGCATCACAGCTCACAGCAACCTCCAACAGCTGGGCTCAAGCAGTTCTCCTGCCTCTGCCTCACAAGTAGCTGGGACTACAGGCAACTGCCACAACGACCGGCTATTTTTTGGTTGCAGCCGTCATTGTTGTTCAGTGGGCCCAGGCTGGATTCAAATCTGCCAGCTCAGGTGTATGTGGTTGGTGCCTTAGCTGCGTAAGCCACAGGCGCCAAGCTAGAAAATGGCATTTTTAAGAGTTTAAATAACTTTCTCATGGTCACTTACTTTGTAAGTGAGGTTGGAATTTGAACTTAGGTACTTTGATTTCAGAATTGTGATTCCCAGCCACTATATTTTATAACTCCAACCCAAGTTCATAACTCCCTATTAATATCCTTCCAAACATTTAGTTTTATATATAAATATGAATATTTGCATGCATGTACATGTATATTGATACATAACTTCTTATATAATGTAATATATTTAACATCTTGGTGTGTAAACTGCCTTTTATTCAACAATGTCATAGACCTCATTCTATATAGAAAAGACTTGATATACATAACTAATGGTTCTCGAATATTACATTTTATATCTCAGAAACAGAGCCCTATGGATGAATCTGTGTTCTATACTATTTTGTAAATAGGGAGATAGAGTTAAATATCATAGAATAACTTCTTATGTATACTTTATACATTGATGAGATTGTTTCCTTAGGGTAAATCTTAATAGTAGGACTCCTGGAATGAAGAATATACCATTTTATATTTTGGTACATCTTTCTTAGCAATCAAACAGAAAAGTTGTGCAAATTTATCCTCCCATCAACAATGTAAGAGAGCAGGATCCTGTCCCTAAGTGTCCTTTTCAAAATTAGATTATATAATATATAATATATTACAGATATATGAATATAATCTATAGCTATAATCTATAATCTATGCTATGTATTATAGATTTATATATTATATACTATATATATATATATATATTTTTTTTTTTTTTTTTTTTTTTGAGACAGAGTCTCACTCGGTCACCCTGGGATAGAGTACTATACTGTCATAGCTCACGGAAACCTCTAACTCTTGGGCTCAAGTGATTATCTTGCCTCAGCCTCCCCAGTAGCTGGGACTGCAGGTACCCACCATAGCGCCTGGGTATTTTCATTTCATTTTATTATTATTATTATTATTTTGCAGTTTTTGGCCAGGGCTGGGTTTGAACCCACCACCTCTGGCATATGGGGCCGGTGCCCCACTCCTTTGAGCCACAGGTGCCACACGCCTGGGTATTTTTAGAGACGTGTCTTGCTCTTGATCAGGCTGGTCTCCAACTCCTGAGCTCAGGCAATTCCCTCACCTTGGCCTCCTAGAGTACTAGGATTACAGGCCTGAGCCACTGTACCTGGCCAAAACATCAATATATTTTAAGTTGGCAGATTGTAATTGTTTGAAGATGGAATTATTTTCATTTTATATTGTCGTTTATGTCTGGAGAATTAGTAAATATACTTTTATTATTAAATAGTCTTATAATTCAAATAGATATTTACAAACTTGAACTCTTAGAATCCCACAGTATGGACACCTTTCCATATCATTTAAGGTTGCTTACTCTAAAAGCCACTGCTTTTTACAACAGAGAACTATCATAGTTAGATTCCATAAAGTTTACTTCCAAAAAATTTAAGGTAATGTCTTAATGTTTCTGAGATGAAGTAAAATATTGGAGGACTATATGGCCTCATTGCTGTAAAAAATGCTTTATCTAAAAGCCTTTTCTAGAGGATATTTTTCTAAGAGAAATGGTTTCTTATATTTAGTACATTATTTCCCATAAAACAATACATTCTAAGTGTAGTAGCATTGTACATTTTTCTCATGAGTCAACTGCAAAAGTAACAATTTTAAATTAAAAATATTTACCATATAATGTTACCATAAAAAAGCAATGTGTTGCTAATGTTTCTTGTCAAAACACAAATATAAAGACGTAGTAACTTTTTCAAATCAACAATATGCTTTATTTTTCATTCCCAAATAATGCGAGTGTTGTATAGTCTTCCTGTAATTATGTGCATTTATTTACTGTTTTATTGAAATATTAAATGTGGCATTCCTTTTGAAATGCTCACTGGTAAAAGAAATAGACACATTATTGAAATTTCATAATGACAGAGTGGTTTTGCATTTTTCCATTTTTATCATTTTTACCACTTACGAGTTGATTTTGTGAGCTTCTCAGTATTTATGAAGCAATATATTTGCCAAATTGTGGCCATCCTTTAAACAAAAACATCCGAAGCCTGAAATAGCTGACATTATGGAGTTTGGTTATTTTAATTTTGATCACCTAATTTTCTTCTGGTTCCATATGTTGTTTATATTTGTCTAAGCTACATTTTATCACTGTTTACTTACTGAGTTCCTCTCTGGTGTTATTTCCATGCTTCCTGGAACAGGGTTCCACATACTCCGTTGACATGCAGATTTCTCAAATTTGATTTATTAATAAAGGGACTAAATCACTTGGAAGTTCTGTGACAGACCACACTAAAATGGATTTGGTGGTTTTTTAGCTTTCTGTAATCATGTTCATTTTTAGGATATAACTATAGCCCAGAAGCTTGTAAGTGATAGTCTATTAAATCCGTCCTTCTAGAGAGTTGTTGAAAGAGTGACATAACACTCTCCATCCCTATTCTCCTTTTTCAATACTTTTATCAAATTTCGTGATAAATATTAATAAGTGAATCCAATCAGATTTCAATTGGATTATTGGTAAATGCCAGTCTTTACTGAAATTGCCTTTTCTACCCCTTTAATCTGCAGATTTAACTTCCAACTGTCCAAGTTAATGACATGAGCTTTAAAATGGGATAATTGACTTCAGAAATCAGACTGTTTTAGGTTTTAATTTACATTTAATTTTTTTCTAAAGATAAAAATAGACATTTTTCCTTTGTCATTTTCTATTTTTAGGATATTCTTTTCTTCAACTCTAGTTTTTTCACAGCCCCAATATTTTCTGACATGACTATGTGCTGGAGTCCCACCCTGGTCCTTTAAGACCTGTGGAACTGGTGGCAGTCAACTAAAAAAAAAAAAGTTAAAAGCAGTGAGAAATAAAAAGACAGGACACTAGAGTAGAGTTTTCAAAGGTGGGACCCAGGGAATACTGCTAGCTGGTGGGGCATCCACAAATGGCTCTGAGTGTTTGTTCTTCTCAGCTTTTATTGAAAGCTATATTCTCATTAGCTGGGAGGGTAAACTGAGGAAAGGAATAAAAATATCAGCAGTTTCTCTGTATAAGCATGTTAGTTCTCCAAGGGTCTGTGCAGCCTTGACAAATCCGGAACCTGAGCCTCCTGCCTGTGGTCACACACACAGATTCCATGGGGGACGTTAGAGCCCTCTAGTTTCTCTGTGGAGCAGACATGCTGGCATCAGTTCTCCTCTGAAGACTCGTTGGAAAAGAGGAATTTTCTCCTATTTCCACCTGGAGGTTTTTTCCAGGGCTTGAGCAGGTCCTGCCTATATCTCAGGGTGTGAGCAGGTCCCTTTATCTCTGCCCTGGCCATAATGCAAATCCTCACAATGCGTTATTTGCTTGGACTGTTGACTGGCAGGGGTTGGCCTGGTTAATGTTCCTTCCCAGGCCTTGCACACACCTTCTGCTATGACCATTGTTCTTCAGAGTGTTTACAGACCGAGCAGGGGTATTTGCAAGCTGTGTCCCTTACAGGACAGGCTTCTAGTAAAGGCAGAAACTGCTCAGACAAGTAATTTAACTGTTAGTTTAAAAGTAAGCTTCCTAGGCTCGGCACCTGTAGCTCAAGCAGCGAGGGAGCCAACCGCACACATCGGAGGTGCCAGGTTTGAATCCAGCCCAGGCCTGCCAAACAACAATGACAACTACAACCAAAAAAAATAGTTGGGCATTGTGGCGGGCACCAGTAGTCCCAGCTACTTGGGAGGTTGAGGAAAGAGAGTTGCTTAAGCCCAGGAGTTGGAGGTTGCTGTGAGCAGTGATGCCACAGCACTCTACCAAGGGCAATATAGTGAGACTCTGTCTCAAAAAAAAAAAAAAAAAAAAAAAAAAATGTAAGCTAGCTAAACTGTTTTTATTCCTTGCTCAGATTATTTCTGTTTTTTCCCCTTTGTGTTTTTCCTTGCCACGAATGGGGTCTTTGGTTCCCATTCACCCCACGCTATATTTTTTCTAGTAAGTGCAGAAATATTAATATAAGCAACCTAGAATGAATTAATTCCTCTATTCTGGGCAGTGGTGAGAGGGCAACATTGACATCTGCCTTCTTGTACAGCAATGAAGTTTAGGATTACTATAACAGAGAGTTGAGTCTTTCAAATAAATAAGCCCCTTAATTAAGCTATCCTATTAGCTGTAAATTTTCTATTTATCCTTTAATGCTTTAAATGATTGCTGTGGAGTGAGATATTAATGCCAAAATCTTCAGTGGAGTCTGTTTGAAGATACCGTGTTATTTATGCTAGCTCTGTATGCAAGTTTATATGTTTACTGTAATGATTTTTTTCCTACTTTTTATTTGGAAATCTTTGAAATTATGCTTTAATTAAATTATGACTAATCATACCATTTAGCATATTTAAATCAGTTTCACGTTGAGAAAACATTGTCTTAATTTTAATCCAGTGTTGCCATTTTGCTCCTTTTCCAGAAGAGTTTGGGATAAGTTCCATTGATAGTTTTTCAGTAATAATGTCTTAGTAATCCAAGGATAGTAATAACCCATTTGCAAAATGCACATGAAATTAATGCACATAGAAGAGGTAAAGTGTGATGTCTTCCATATATTTAGAAATAATTATTAGTTATTTCTGATTATAAAACATTAACATAAATGTTTCACATTGCATATTGTGATATGGTTATAGTAAGAAAAATATAATTTAGAAAAGTAACATGTCACTGTAGTACTGTATATACTCGAGTATAAGCCGAGTTTTTTCGGCACAAAATTTGTGCCGAGATCGGGTTTTTCGGCACAAATTTTGTGCCAAAAAAACTCGGCTTATACTCGAGTATATGCGGTACTTAAAAAGTGAGCATATCTTTAAACAAAATACTATGTTTTAATTATACCATATGGACTGATTTTTATTTGTAATGAAACTAACATTTGGACTGCAAAGTTGCAAATGGAAGAGAAAGTCAATTAAATTAACTAAATTTCATTAAGTCCTTTTCTGATCTATTAACTATCTCAGGAAACTGGCCATTGTTAACTACTTCTGGGACAATAATTTGATTTTCACTATGTCTACATCTATTTTTAAAATGTTCATATTTATGCCAGTAGATTTCTCTTATGATCATTAGCACTAATAGAATTTGATTTGGTCTTTGCCAACCACCTTATGTAAAATATACCCCACTCCAACTACAAGCCACTCTCTGACATGGCTTCCCCTTTTCCTCTTCTCATAGAACTTTTTAGTAACTAAAATTATTTTATTTTCTTATGACTAAATTCTTATCTGTCTCTACTATTATCATCTACCCAGTAAAATGCAAAAATAAGTTCTTGGAGACAGGGATTTAGTAAGTATCGTTCATGCTGTATCTGTAGCATTCAGAACAGTGCTTGTCACTTACTAGGTGTTCAGAATATCATTGTGGAAGTCACTGATAAATGCTCATACTTTTCCATACTTTTGTGGGTTTGTTTGTATGTGTGTGTGTGTGTGTGTAATTTGAAGCAACTCTGTTAATTACTATCATGGGTGCAAAGTTGATCAGACACTGATAGTATCTTTGACAGTCTTTCAGAATAAAACGGGGATAAAATATGTGAATAAAACAAACTTACAACTAAAAGCAAAAAAGAGATGCAGATAATTGTTCCTTAAATGGAACATCCTGCAGAGAGTATGCCATTTACCCTGGTATTTGATAGCTAAAAATTTCTTGAGAAAATGTCAAGTTAATTTTGAAATAATTACTGGAAAAGTGCTAACTGATGCAGAAAATTATTTTAATGTGAGTAGTATAAATTATTCCTCAGATGCCCTTAAGATTTGCATATATACTGTAATGGGGTTTAGACACGGTAAATTTTGCAGTGAAGCATTCATGTTTTGTAGAATTCATTTACAATGTTTAATGGTATGGCATATTATATAACACTTATAGAAACTGTTCCTCACTCTCTTACTTGAAATGAGAATCCTGTTTAGTTGGGACTATGAAATATCTCTTGATGGGATAAAAATTATAGGTCGAGTAGGAACTGGAATTGCACAGAGCATAGTCTATCTCTAACTCCAGCACTGATAGCACTTAATCAGACATTTGTAGGCACATTGCTTTCATTTACTTCTTTTTCCACACAGAAGTCACATTTTCCAGGTATTTCTGGAGAATTAATTCGTTTCCATTAATTAATTTGTTTCCACTATTGCTTCAATAGCTTTGTTGAACCTCAGAGTAACTCACTGTAATGGTGTAGACCTCATTTGCCAAGTGCATTACAATGGCCTTTTGTTTGAATAGAATTCTCTGTCAATTTCAGTCAATTAACTAAAGTGATTTTTTTTAAATGCCTACCTTGTGAGCTTCTTTGTGCCAGGGCCCTGTAGGAACCCTAAAAGTAAACTACTGGGTCCATACATTCAAGAAGTAAAGTCTCTTTGGAAAGATGAGAGCAACTTACTAAACTATCTAAATGAATATACTATATAATTATGATTCCACAATTTGTAATATAAATAGTAAATAATGGGAACAGTTCTAGGGTTATTGATACCAAAGTTCACAGAGCTGCATTCTCATAGTACACCATTCTAAGTTGGAAGCTGCTTGTGTGTTTATCGTCCTACTTGAACATCTCCTCTTAGTTGTGAGATTTATGCAGTGTTTGGCGGGGAAGGGAATGGGCAGAGGGAAATAAGGAAACAAATTGCCTGTGAGTATTTAACAAATTTCAGTTACACATGTCCATATATTTTCTCATTTGATCTTAATAATTATCTCAAAATAGATTTACTTGTACACATTTTACAATTTAGAAAATTGAGAATTAGAGAAGGGAAAGAACTGGTACCAAATAATTCCACTAGGAAATGGTGAAGACAAAATACGGCTCCTCTTTACCAAGCTATTTTCTTTTTGCAACATCATATAACCTACTCAACCAAAAAACAAAGCTATGATAATAATAACATGCAAAGAAGGGTTATTATAGATATTCTAGAAGTATTTGGTTAGTTTTCATTAATTAGATTCCTTTACTTGTGATGTACTTCAGTATGTTTAACAATAAGACATAAGAGAATGGGTCATATTAGCAAAATGAGGGATAAAATGGAGTAATTTAATCCCTATGCAACAGGAGTAATTGTCTCCTCTTTCAAAAAATTCATGAACTTATCATGGTATGTGGACAAACATACACAAATATAAATCAAGGAATATTAATGGCAAACTTGGAGCAAAACATTTTTTTTTTCTTTTTGCAATTATTCTCTTTTTCATTATCATTTAAATTTTTTCTCCAAAGAGCAATTTTGGTCAAGGAAAATAACCTCAAAAAGAATAAAAAGAGGAAAGAATAAAATAGTACTCCAACAAGAATTTGTTACCCTTGTAACTCTAATTAGCATGTTACATTGTCCCAAGGAGTAACAATTTGGTGCATTGCTTTATTCATTCAAAATTAAACTAATTTTCTTAATTTTAATATTGCCTATAAATTGAAGCTTTGAATATGTGTATGACATACATACTTTACTTTATGGGATTTCCTCTGTAGCCATTTACTTACATATGTCAGGAAATATGTAGGCAAATTCAGCAGCATACATATCTAAAGAGGTAGAATCTGTTCATGGAATCAAGCCATGATTAAGTAGGCTTTATCCCAGGGATGCAAGGGTAGTTCAACATACGGAAATCAATAAAAACAATGCATTATATCAAAAGATTGAAGGAAAAAAATAATATGGTCATCTCAATAGACATAGAAAAAATTTTAATAAAATCCAACATCTTTCATGATAAAAACCCTCAACAAAAATGTGTATTATCTGACTTTAAAACAGTACAAAGCTATAGTAGCCCAAATAGCATGATAATGGTATAAAACCAGACTTATAGACCAATGAAACAGAGTAGAGAACCCAGAAATAAATCCACATATTTACAGCCAACTGATTTTCAACAAAGGCACAAAGAACATTCAGTGGGAAAAGAATAGTTTCTTGAATAAATGGTGCTGGGAAAGTGGATAATCTGTATGCAGGAAAATGAATTAGAGCTCTACGTTTTACTATATACAAAAAACAACTTGAAGTGGATTAAAGACATAAATGTAAGACCTTAAATTTTGAAACTACTAAAAGAAAACATAGGGAGAACAAACACTTTAGGATGTAGGTCTGGGGAAAGATATTTTTGTTAAGGTCTCAGAAGCACAGGGAACAAAAGTAAAAACAGATAAATGGGATTATGTCAAGCTAAAAAGCTTAATGCACAGCAAAGAAATATTCAACAAAGTGAAAAGATAACCTACAGAAAGGAAAAAAATATTTTCAAACTGTCCATTTGGCAGGGAATTACCGTATATACTTGAGTATAAGCCGAGTTTTTGTGCCGAAAATTTGTGCCAAAAAACCCGAACTCGGCTTATACTCGGGTCATACAGGTTATTTGATTCAGTGCACTTAGCTTAACAGGTAATCAAGCTAAATCACAAAGGTTAAAATCCTTCAAAACTGGATTC
>CAUYPK010119488.1:0-22262 GCA_963574355.1 Loris lydekkerianus
CACTTCTGGTGCATCTTACAATGGTATATGTGAAACTTAGTAAATGTAGAATGTAAAAGTCTCAACACAATGACTGTGAAATTGCCAGGAAGGCTATGTTAACCAGTGTGATATAAATGTGTCAACCGGTCTGTGAAACTAGTGTATGATGACCCATGATCATACCAATGTACACAGCTATGATTTAATAAAAAATAAATAAATAAATAAATAAAAATAAAAGTGATTGTGAACAGGTAAGCACTAAAAAAAAAAAAAAAAAAAAAAAAAGCGAGGGAGGCTTCCCTCCCTCTCCCCCCTGACCCTGATGCCCACACAGAGAGCGTTCACTAGACAGATAAATGGATGGTATATAGATCACGGGCACACAGAGAGGGCGGAGAAAGACAGAAGGAGATGGAAGGTGAGAACTCTTCAAAATGGCTTATTCGCAGTATATATCTAGAAAAATAAAACTATTCAGACCTTTGAATAATTAATTCCACCTCTCAGAAGTAATTCATATTATGGAGAACAATTACATAAACAATATCCTCATTTCAGTATTATATATCAAAGTACTAAACTAGAAAAAACATAAATGATCAAAAATAAAGGAATAAATAAACAATAGATATCTACACTCACTAGAATTAAAAAAATAATAATTATAAATACTCGACCGTATGCAGGGAATTGGCATAGCAGAAAAGGTATTATAGAAAATCTTGACAAGGTAGAAATAATTGGCATGGCGATAAGCTCTATGCAAAAAATAACAAAGACAAAATGCTTAGAAAGACATTGAAAGATGTTTTAGCTCGAATGTCAGGAGGGTTTTTGTTAGAGTAATACAAATATAGACGTCTGTTTCTTGCCTTTCTCTCCTTTACTAATGTATCAAGCTGCATTTCTACATCTGAGATATGACGATCACATGATTTTCAAAATTAAAATTTGTTATCAGCAAAAATAAATAAACGCCATGCTTAAGAGATGTTTTCAGGGATGACATGGCCTAACAGCTGAATCTAGGTTAATCCTCGCAAGAAAAGCCAAGGAATGAAGTCAATGACTACAGCATGGAAATACTTCGCTCAAAAATCAGTACAAAGGCTGCAGTGTGGTCTTAGATTCCTCGAAGCTGAGGACGAGCTGACAGCACTGATGCCTGGAAGAACATAAAAGCTTCTATGTGGGGAGCATCTGCTGAGAACCCCTATGGGGCAGAGCAGGTGGCGTGGAGATGCCCTGTGTCCAGGGTGACCGTTTCCCCTGTCATCTTCAACACCAGTGAGAAGCTTGAGTAAAACCTCTGTAGTCTGTATTTCCAATATAACATCAAGTAAAGGGTAGGATTCCTGATTGGTTTCCATAAGCAACAGAAAACATAATCATGCTGAGAACGAGAGAAGAGGCTCTATCAGAGAAAAATAAAGGGAGAAGTGAAACAATTTCATATCTGATGTTCTCAAAAGCATTCACAACCTCTGAGATATCATCATGGGCAGCACCTCTCCTCCTTCTACAGCTGAAAACAGCAACCCTGAAAAGTGTGAGATAAATTCAAGCAAAAATTCAACAGAGTCCAAGAATGACTTCAAGTATGTTTGTGGGAAAATAACTAAATAATTCTTATTACACCCACAGTCTACAGTAAGCTCTGGCTTAGTGGAGAGCTGTTCCATGAAATAAGAGTTTGAATGGGAAACAGGTCACAAGTACACATCCATGAAGTGGGTTTGCCAGAATCGAATTTTCCAGATTGGAAAGCAATCACGGAGAATTCCTGAGACCGTTTATGCCTCAGCTTTCCATTCCCAATGTTCCTTTTCTTTCTATTTCAGTGTCTAGGAATGGAAGATTACAGTAAGGACGAGTGTACGATTACAGTGCGTGACTTCAAGAAGATCTACATTAGATTTTTAAACAAAGGAAAAGTAAAGATGCTCCTCTAATTAGTACAGAAAACCATTAGTTAGTGTGGTAGATGACCAATGGGCGTTCCTGGGAAAGCATTTTAACATTAAAGTTTGCTCACCCGATCAAACCCTGCTGTCCTAGACAGTGAAAGAGAAAAATGATTCTGGTTAATGTAAATGGGAAAGGAATCTTTGAAAGGATTAGGATTACGAAAGAGCAGAAATCAGAGTAACTTCAGGGGTTTGGAATGTATGAATTAATAATAATAATAGCAATGCTAACAATATGATAGTTTTTATCTATGAGAAAATACAATGTAATAATTATTATACTAAGCACTGTACAGGTAATAGCATATTTGATTCTCATAATTAGGCAATGATGGAGTCACTGTTATTTTGAGATAAGAAACCTGGGAAGTGCCTTGCCAAAAGTTAAAGTGACAAGTGGTAAGTGACAGGAAATCTCACCCTGGAGACATTGCTGTCATCCACAACGGCTTAGCTGATTTCAGTTATTTAAACCAAAGCATCTATTGGCTCCAACAGTTGCTTCCATTCCATCACTGCATTCTAGGTCCAAAGTACCAGGGACACTGAAACCTGGAGTGCAGGGATTTGGTCCCTAACAGAGCATGGGAGTCTACCCCCACGCTCACATCTGATGCCTGAGGTTCCACCAAACCTGATGCAGCCAGGATTGTTTGTGTATGTGTCTACGCACTTTGTTTACATGATTATACATATCTCATTATTTCTCACTTTGTTGGAATAATATATTCATGAGTTCTAGATAATAGATTCATCTTCGTTAAAGAAGTTTTGTTTTCACACAAACAACACACCAAAACCCGGCCCCACCTAGCTATATTTACAACGCGACCAGTAGCAGATAAAGAGTTCCAGAAGGAAAACCAGGATTCGCCCAGCACCGAGGCTGCTGGATCCTCGGAAACACACAGCACTTCCTTTCTGTGTTTAAAAAGGGAGAGATTTTGTAGGTGAGGACGTTGTTTTTAGGGACAGATGCTGCCTGCAGGGACACAGACAGCTGGTGGTCATGAGCCACACCCTGGGCTGTTTCCAGGCTGGAGCTCCTGTCCCCCAGGGTCATGTGTGTGCAGCATCTGTGATGGTCACAGAAAATCGGGGCTACACACTGTTGGTGAGACAGCTGGGTTATCCCCCACAAAAGGGCCGAAGCCATAATCCTAACTCACTGTGTCTTCTGCAGAGAAGCAGCTGGTGGAACTATCAGAGCCGCTTTGCTGTGCTGAACCCAGGTGGCCCTAACATAGCAGAATGGGGGAAGCAGCGGTCTGGAGGCAGGCAGCTTCCGTGCACAGAGAAGCTCCCAGAACTCCACTCCTCCAGGGCTCTGCCTCCTCGCGCTGCCCCACACACTTGTTCTGTACCATGCACTCTGATGACTGCTGAGACTTCCGAGTTGTATTTAAATGTATCGCTCGATTCTATTTGTGGAATTGCTTTTAGATTACAGGATGTCCACACAGACATAAGCTTAAAACCAAACCAAAAAAAGAAAAAAAACATCTGAAACGTTTCTGCATCAAAGATCTTGCCCGGCACAGTAAAGAGCATGGTAAAAGATCTTGTTCACAGGGACGTCCAGCTGAGGGTGGGGAAGGGTTCAGGGAGGACACAGAGGGCAGGGAGGACACAGAAGGCACAGAGGGCAGGGAGGACAAGGAGGGCAGGAAGGACACAGAAGGCACAGAGGGCAGGGAGGACACAGAGGGCAGGGAGGACATGGAGGGCAGGGAGGACACGGAGGGTAGGGAGGACAGGGAGGGCAGGGAGGCCACAGAGGGCAGGGAGGACACAGAGGACAGGGAGGACAAGAAGGGCAGGGAGGCCACGGAGGGCAGGGAGGACACGGAGGGCAGGGAGGACATGGAGGACAGGTAGGACAAGGAGAGCAGGGAGGACATGGAGGACATGGAGGACAGGGAGGACACAGAGGGCAGAGAGGGCAAGGAGGATACAAAGGGCAGGGACATGGAGGGCTAGGAGGACATGGAGGTCAGGGAGGACATGGAGGGCAGGGAGGACAGGGAGGACACAGAGGGCAGAGAGGGCAGAGAGGGCAGGGAGGACACGGAGGGCAGGGAGGGCAGCCGGGGTCCAGAGCGTGGGGGGCGCATTTCCTCGCAGCCCTCAGTGAAAGGGACACTGGCCCTAGCCAGCCATCTACACTTGAGAGGGTGCCACTGACTTCCAGCTGGAGAGGCAGTAAAATGTTGACGCCTGTGGGAACAAACGTTGACACTGGCCTTACGACCCAACTGCACTGGGGCTAATGTGCATCATTTTCCTCATCCAAATTTCACTCTTTCTCTGGCCTTTAAGTTGAACTTCATAAATCTAACCATAATTAATATTTTCACATCTCTGTAGTCTAGTTTTTCCATCATTCTCTAGAGCTTCTAAAAAAAGAAAAAGTCTTGCTGTGTACTGTAGCTTAAAAGGCAAACTGTGTAGTCTCTGCCACTTCTGATACAGGCAACGGACAAACTGTCGCCCTAGGCAGCAGGTGCCAGGATCAAAGGGAGTGGGGGGAGGTGAGGAGGGAGGAGGTCATGGGGAAGGTGGGGAGATGGGGGGATGGAGGCCAGCAGGGTGGGGGAAGTCAGTGAGTGGAGGGGGAGGCAAAGGTGGGGACATCAGCAGGGGGATGGAGGCCAGAGGGGGAGATGGGGGTGAGGTCATGGGGGAGGTGGGGGGTCAATGGGAGAAGATGGGGGGAGGTCCTGGGGGAAGGGGGCGTCAGCAGGGGAAGGGAGGCCAGCGGAGGGAGGTGGGGGAGCTGGGCCGCACCACCTCTGCAGGTCTCCTGCAGGCATGCCATCTGAGGCCAAGTTTCCAGTTCTCAAGGTAAACCAGCCAGCTCAGGACTCTCCATAAACACACTGTGCATCCTCCAAATGTTCCAAATCCACTGCCCAGAACCCTCACCTCGAGCTCAGAGAGGAAGAAAACACCCAGCTCCTCCCTGAAGTAAAGTGCTGCCTTCCCCATCCCCCAGCTAACACCTGTGAGATTATTTGTCAGCGTTTTTACAAACATCAGTCCCCTCCCTGAGCCATCTACTGCACACTCCAGAGTGATGTCTCAGCCTGCTCCCTGCTTTAGGGGGATTTCTGCTCTCTGTCCTCACCAAGACAGTTTACTCAGGTCATTTTCCTGATGTTGAGCAACCATTCATGTCCCGATTGACCATTGATATGTCGTTGTTAAACAAAAAATTGACTACTCAAATTTTTTGCCCATTATTTTATCAGGTTATTTGGTTTTTTTGTCAATGCATTGTGCAATTTTCTTGTATATTTTGGATATTAACCACTTCCCAATACATGGTTTGCAAATACAATAGAACCTCCATACTTGGCCAAGCGACCACCTCCTTAGGTTGGGGTAATTTTTATAGACAGAACATGGACATATCAACACGGTAGGCCCAGTTCCTTATGTTGACCAGTCAGTTAAGTCCCTTGATTGGTCAGCTTATGTGGGTTGACTGTATTTTCTCCCAGTCTGTGGGTTGACTTTTCATTTTGATTGCTTCCTTAACTGTGCAAAAGCTTTTTAGTTTGAAACTGTTCCATTTGTTTATTTTTGCTTTACTTTCCTAATCCTTTTATGTCATGTTCCAAAAATCATTTTCAAGACCAAAGTCATTGAGATTTTCCCCTACTTTTTCTTCTAGGAGTTTTATAATTTCAGGTCTTAAGTGAAAGTCTTTAAACTACTTCGAGTTGATTTTTTGATACCTTGTAAGGTAAGGGCCTAATTTTATTATTTTACATGTGAATATCTAATTTTCCAGCACCATTTACTGGACAGACTGAAAATGTACCTTTCTCCATAGCACATTCTTGTTGCCCTTGTAGAAAATTGATTGACCACATATGGTTAGGCTCATTTCTGGACTTATTTGTTTCTGTTGTCCTTATATCTATCTTTGTTTTGGTTACTATAGCTTTGTAATATAGTTTGAAATCACACTTCCTGATTTCAAACTATATTACTTCAGCTTTGTTCTTTTTGCCCGAGATTGCTTTGACTATTCTGGGTCTTCGATTGTTCCATAAGAGTTTTAGAAATTTTTTTTCTATTTCTGTGAAAATGTCACTGGGATTTTGATAGGAATTGTATTGAAACTGTAGATGGCTTTGAGCAGTAGACATTTTAATGATATTCCTCCAATCCATGAACATGAATTATCTTTCAGTTTTTTCATGTCTTATTCAAGTTCTTTCATCCATGTTTTATAGTTTTCAATGTAAATGTTCACCTCCTTGATTAAATTTATTCATTTTTGACGCTATGCTATTGTAAATGGGATTATTTTTCTAATTTTCTTTTCAACTAATATTAATGTAAAGGCAACTGATTTTTGTACATTGCCCCCTGTACCCTGCAACTATTCTGAATTGACATATTAATTCCAATAGGGGTTTTTGGGGTTTTTAGGTTTTCTCCGCATAGAATCACACCATCTACAAATAGATAATTTTACTTCTTCCTTCATAATTTCAAAGCCTTTTATTTCTCGTTACTGTTGGATTTCTCTGGCTAGTCTTTCTAGTACTTCATTGAATAGAAGTGGTGAGAGTGGGCTTCCTCACCTTGTAGCAGACTATAGGGGGAAACTTTCAGTTCTTCCTCTTTGATTAGGAAGCTAACTGTGAGCCTCTCATAAATGACATAAGCTGTGTTAGGGAAATTTTCTTCTATAACTATTTTCTTGAGAGTTTTTGTCATGAATCAATATTGAACTTTATCAACTTCCTGTCCTGCATGTGTTGAGATGATCATGTGGTTTTTATCTTTCATTCTTGTATATGGTGTAACTCAATTGATTCGCATATGTGAAATCAACCTTGCATCCCGAAAATGAATCCCATGTGGTCACGGGTACAGTCTTTTGATGTGCTGTTCAATTCAGCTTGCTAGTATTTTAGTTTCCTTTTCTTGTGGTGCTTTTGTCTGACTTTGGTGTCAGAATGATGCTAGTATCATAAAATAAACTGAGAAACAATCCATCTACTTGGGTGTTTGGGAAGGGTTTTTAAAGAATTGGCAACAATTCTTTGAATGTTTGGTAGAATCCATCAGTGAGGGCCATCTGGTCGTATGCTTTTCTTTGTTGAGAGGTTCTTAATTACTACTTTAATCTCCTGCTTTGTTATTGGTCTGTTCAGGCCTTCTGTTGCTTCTTTATTCAGACTTGATAGGTTATATTTTTCTAGAAACTCATCCATTTCTTCCACATTATCCAATTTGTTGGCATGTACTAGCCATGGTAGTCTGTTACGGTCCTTTTCATATCCAAGGCCTCTGTAGTATAATATCTTCTTTGATTTAGCAATTTATTTGAAGCAAACCTTCTGATTTAAATGGTGCTCCAGAAGGTCACTAACAGCCTATGGGTCAGCCTTTGATAAGCTTAATCTCTGCTTACCACAATACTTCCCTTGTGTCCCCAGTGCCTTACTGAGTGCCTGGCACACAGCTGGTGCACAAGAAATAGCTCTGAAATGCATCAACAAATGAATGGACAAGTGATTCTCATAAATTTATGAGATGCTTACAATAAGTCCCTTATCTATCCTCTGAGATTCTCAACAATATAGAGTTTCAGACACATGAGCTGGGATCATCCTCACCATGGCACCTTAGGATTTCACACATTAGCATAATTGACAAATCAGAGCAGGTGATCCTGGGTCAGTGCAACTCAACCAGTGAGCCTCGGGGCCAAGGTACAAGGATGCAACAGTGTCTTAAGCACAGTAAGGGACAAACACGTGGCAGCTGTCAGAGCGTGTCCCTGGGCACCTGTGCTCCTCCAAACTGCTATCAGAGCACAGAGATAAGTCACCTTTCCTCTCAAAAAGTGCCCCGACCACCCCAGATCACACAGACATTTCAAACCACCTCCACATCAGTTTCAAGAACTGTTTTCCGACCTCACCTCGTGGTAAGGCACCAGACATTAAGGATGTGCTGTGTGAAGTCGTAAAGCTGCCACATTCCTAGATCTGCCTTCAGACTCACGGCTAACTCAGCGCCCAGGGAGCCACAAGGGCATGAGATCGTCCATATTTGGAAGGGCTGAGTCTGAAAACATTAATTTAGTTGTGTTTTCCTTCACAGAAATAAGCAGTATATGTGGACAGGACTATGTCACATGGTACGTCATATTATGTATGTACACTGTGTATAGATATATCTATGGTACATCACATTAGGTGTGTGCTCTGTGGGTATATATGTGTATATGCATATGGTACGTTATATTAGATGTGCGCTATGGATGTAAATATATATGTGTGTGTGTGTGTGTATGTCTATGGTACATATGTGTTTGCCTACATATAATCTTCAAAACAGGATCTGTGAGGAACATTCTTCCAACTCCATGTTTATTCTCATATCTAAGACTAATAAATCAATGCTTTTGCCATTAGCAAGAGTCCTAATAGAGGCTATTTTAAAAGAAGCTGAAAACAGGGAAGTCTGATTTCACCACACTGTGGTTTGGTTCTTTCACAAAGGTTCTATTGGGTTAAGTGTGTGCAGTGAACTGACTAATTCTGATGTTTGGTTGACAGTGAAAGCACAGAAGAGACATTCTGCAAAAGTGCCAGACGTTTGATCAATTTAAAACAAGAACCTAAGCAATGTAAGAAAATTGGAGTCAAATCAGGCAGCCTTCGAGTTCCTTTCCCTTCAAAAGATAGTCCAGGCAAGGAAGAGGGTCCATTTTTTTTCTGTGAATTCAATTTATAAATAAAACTGTAAGTATTCTGGTTGTACTCTGCAATAATCTCTGTTTATGACCCAAAAAGTGATGTCACCTGCGTGAGAAGACAGAGCATGAGAGAGTTGGGGAAGGTAGTGTGGAGAAAGGGAGGGAGGAAAGGCAGAGGACAGGGAGAAGAGAAGAAGGAAGGAGAGAGAGTGACAGAGAAAAGATGTTTTCAGCAAGAAAAACTCATTTTTCAGTCTCACTAAAATCCTAGACAGCAACGCTCAGGAAAGGAAGAATATGGTGACACCATTGAGGCAAAAGATTTTAAACAATGCGGCTCAGTATGATGTCAGCTTAAAAGAAAATGAAGGAGAAAGTACATTTATTTTTATCCTTAAGATGTACTTTTAATTCTTTCAATTAATTGATTCGAGTGACAGTTGTGGGTAACTAATGAGCTACAGATGTCCAACTCCAAAGCTGTAAGCAAGAAAAACGTGGTTCATCAGTTCCTTCCAAGAAAAGATAGGAGATTGTCTCTCTCCTTTTCTCATAAAGATATGTCTTTGTGAAATATCTCTGGCTCCATCTTCAGAGGAGTAACGTGTGTGCAGTCTTGAGAGACTGATCTGTGAAGGCACAGACCGTCCGTCACGGCCGTGGGCACGCCGCCTCCCTTCACCAGGTGCAGCCCGTTCCTGGACTGCCCACATGCCAAAATGCAGCCTTCATTCCCTACCTGTTGTGTCCAGTGATGAAAGTATTCTTACAAGCTGATGACATATTTATTTCCAAGGCAAACACACAAGCAATTTGGAAAGGAATCACACAGTAAGCTATGCTGTCCAAAAGTAGGCATGCCTCCAGAGTTTCCCAGAGCATTTCAGAAGGAAAAACAAATTGCAAGGCAGGTTAAGGGGGGGAGGGGGCAAGTGATGAACTCCAGGGCCAACCAGCCTTTGACTCCATCAGCACTGAATGCCAGAGGCTGAACAGTCCAGAGTCTGCTCAAAATCAGAAAGTTTAATCCTAGCATTCTAACCAAACATTTGGTTCAGAAAATGCACCCTGGTGGGGCACAGGTGAATACAGGGGTCAGTGTTCTGTGTTCTGTGCCACTGTCATCCCAGAGACAGTTTGGCTGACAATGTGACAGCTTGCAAAATATGTGGGATCCTCCCCACAGGGATCAAGGTTTTTGAGACAGGGGAGAGGGTGTTGTTCAAGGTCAAAGAATAAAAGAGAAAAGAAATCTAGATTTCCTTTTCCCCTTATGCATGCAGCCACCACCGAGACAGATTAAAACTGTTAAGCTCACAGTTACAATGAGAGCATGCCTTTAGTGGCACCTTGTATAACAGACCAGGGAATGTTTATAGGATAGCATTAAAAAGCCATCCCACGGAGACTCACCAGACACTCACAGGCGACAATGAAAGTGCCCGAATGCCTCACTGTTTCCAATAACCAAATTTAAATTCAGGAGGTCGATTCTGCCTTTATTTATGCTTTTCAATAAAATCTAATTAAAGATACTTAAGTGTTTAGCGATGGTCCAAGAAATGTAATTGAGCAAGTTCAGACATAGCAAGCCATTAATCGAGTTCTTGGTAAGGGTCTGGGTTTGGGCCCACTTGGCTGCGTTTTGCTACAGACAGCCAAGGAGTGAGACCTGAGATGCTATCTTCTCTCCGTCTGTTTATCTCTCAGGCCATGAGAAGAAAAAGGAAATCTTTTAAAGGTATTGTTAGAAACTCTCAGAGACACTGCTTGAGATCAGCTTTGTTTTTAATTTTTCAGCTGGATCATTATTTCTCAAGAATGTAAATGGTACAAAAGTGCCAGTAAAGGAACTTGGAAAGGAGGAAGAATCAGCCACAAGATGTTCAGGTCACTTCTAGCTTCAATTCTTTTCCCTAAAGCTGCCTAGAAAATGCTCTGGCTCTATTTTAAAGTCTTTGCATTCACAAAAAGCCATTGTACACAGTTGCTGCCGGCTGCTCTGAAGGAAAATTCAAACTCCGGAAAAACTACTGTTTTCATCTGGTCCTTGAATCAAAAAAAAAAAAAAAAAAAAAAGAGCTATTTTGACTTGGATGTCACCCCAAATTTAGAAAATAAATGTAGCTTATTGCCTAATACTATGCATGTAACAGCTAATATCTCCAAGAAGAGGTGGAGCTCTGGTACAAACACCACACTCCAGGATTAAGATGGTTTGTAGATGAAATTGGTGTTTGCTGGTACAGGAAACCACACCATGACTCACCCCAGATTTCTACAGCTCTCCAGGGGGAACACAACCTGGGGGAGGAGGGCCGGTTAAATCTCACAGTAAAACATTCCAGGTGCACTTCTCAGGATTCTCCTGGACCAGCATAGCTTATCCTGCTTCTAACATGAGTTAGAACCAGATCGAGAATATGATTCCTCCCTTACTGGACATTTGCTCTCCTACTTTGCAGACAATCTCCACTGAAGACACATCTTTGCCTCGATAACATCCAGACCTTCCTCGGCCTCCAAGAATCCCAGTTCCTCTAAACTTTTATTTGTAAGAGCCAGGTGATGGCCAGTGATGGTCCTTCTTCTGCCTTTACTATTGTCAGCACCACAGAAAGCTAACGCAGGTAAAAGCCTGCCTGCCCTGCCGGATGGGAGCGGGGCAAGCTTGGCACTTGATGGGCTGTTCATGGAAGTCTAGCACATGTCCGGAAAGCACACCTATTTCTTTTTTTTCTTTTTTGCAGTTTTTGGCCGGGGTTGGGTTTGAACCCTCCACCTCCAGTACAGGGGGCCAGTGCCCTACTCCTTCGAGCCACAGGCACCGCCCAAAAGCACACCCATTTTTAATTTTTGTAGAGTAAACATGAATTGTGCCCCCCCCATGATTTGATTGTAACATCCTTGACATTGATAACACTAATAGCAGCTTAGATAATTTGTGTGACTCAAACCTATATACTATTATATTTTGTAATACCACATGCCCAGAAATTGATTTTGATTGACTACTTAGTTGAAAAAAAAAATTCTTTTAAGACAGAATCTCACCCTGTCACCCTGGGTAGAGTGCTGTGGAGTCACAGCAACCTCAAATTCCTGGGCTCAAGAGATCCTCTTGCCTCAGCCTCCAAGACTACAGGCACCCGTCGTTATGCCTGGCTAGTTTTTCTATTTTAAGTAGAGACAGGGTCACACTATTGCTCAGGCTGGTCCTGAACTCCTGAGTGCAGGTAATCCACCCACTTCAGCCTCCCAGCGTATAATTGAAATTATTTTTTCCCATGACAGCCTGCAATTTTTTTCTACAATGGTTGTTCCAATGCAGTAGCTTCTAGCATAACAAATTCCCTCTGTTAGGTAGTAGCCCCAATAAACTACTACTGGAGTAACTCCATGGTGTTTGCAGGTATTAAGGGACATTGTTAACCCACAGATTTAACCTCCATGTCTGGGAAATGGGGAGCATCTCAGTAAGGTTTCCCTTCTCTTGTTCGGTGTAGGTTCCCATCTGGTTGCAACAAATGCAGAGAATGTAAATTAATGGATATTTGCAAATTTGTTCTTGAAGGTCTAAAAAATGTAAAGGTTCTAGTTCAGTTTGTCACAAACAGAACTAAATACAAAAAAAAGTCTACATTCTTTAGGATGTAACTGCTTGTGGTTTCTTTCTGTGTGAGAGATACATTTTGATTATTTTACTCACTTTGCAAGGATATGAAACATTCCAGGCATGTAGCTGCAGTGTCACATGTAGCTTGAACTAAAGCAGAGAGGTGACATGTGCTATATTGTACACACTTCAATAGATAAATCTGATGGGGAAAGAATTCCCTTAGGCATACTGATGTCTATTTTATTAATTGAAGGAAACTTGGGTAATTCTGATATTATCTGACTGGGTTACTTTAATGTAGGATTTTGCGACTTGGGCCAGATAATTCCTTGTCATGGAGTCTGTCCTATCTAGTGCAGACTATCAACAGCATCTCTGCCCAGTGCCTAGGAGATGCCAGCAGCACCACCCAGTCCTGACAACTAAAATCTCTCCAGACCTGGGCAAAAACCCCCTGGGGGGAAGCAGCAAAATCACCCCACTGAGAACAGTGCTTTAGCGCTACCTTAAAGACATGATGCTAAGGGACCAGGCGGCCCCCTGTGGGGAGCACCTGAGGGGTGTTGCCACGGTCAGCATACTGGTGTCATCCTGCTCCAACCAGCAGCCAAGAAATCTCAAGATCAGTGCATGGAAAACCTCCAGAACAATTGCAACCAAAAGTTACTAAATTGCCATTTTAATAGCTCGCTCATAATTAAAATTTTCCACTAAAGAGCACTGGAACTCCCTGTGGTCACAGCACAGGCACTACACCTGCTGCTTGTGTCATATACTTGAAATAAATAATTTTTTTTTATTCCCTCAAAAAACTTGCAAAGAAGGTAATGTAGGCCCTGGTTTATAAAAGGGCGGGGAGGAAGGGGAGGGAGCGGAAGCTTGGTGGTATCCGGCACTTGTCCTCGGTTGCACAGACAGAAAGTGATGAGTGCAGAGTGGGGTTCTGTGCTGCCTGATTTCACATTTCCTGCTCTACCGGTCTCATCTTAGGACCTCAGCTCCTCCCCAGTTTGCTAAATGGCAGTTACGTTAATTGACAAACGTCTTGAAATTGAGCTGAGAGGACGGCGGGGTCTTTGGCAGCTCTGAGTGGCGCCTCCGTTGCCCTCACTCAGCTCCCTTGACCTTCAACCTCTTTGCTCTGGTGACCTCTGTATTCTCACCCACCCTATCTGCAGCCTATGCCCTCTATCTTCCCCCCAAATTCTATATCAGGAGAAACAGAGTTGTATGATAGAAAATTAGTACTTAATTGAAACCCTGCAGGTGCCACTGACATGTCAGGGGGCCTGGACCCACCGCCCCGGGCCAGGCCCTCCTCCTGCAAAGACACGCCTGTGGGTGGACTTCCTCAGCCAGGTAGGAAGGGAATTTCTCAAGAACTTTATACCAGCCCAGAGTGACTGCTACCACCTCCATGTCCCACCTGCACCTTCAGCTGACTAACTGCGGTTCTTCTGGGGACATTGCAGATGGCAGCAACAAGGGAACGTTACAGAGAAACGGGGGTGGGGCCCCTAAAGAGCCCCTCCCCCGCCAGGACCCCTGCTGGCCACTGTGGGTGCCCGGCTATGCCAGTGGGGCCCCTCACTCTGCAGGCTGCCCCAGCTCCCCTCTAAGATCCTCCGGTCTCTTTTCTCTATAACTCTGATCTATTAACTGAAGCAAAAGCAGGATTTATCTTAAAGGGCAAGACCACGTGTGGGCCTGGGGCTCCTGTTTTGGCAGTGGCATAAAGATAAAGGGTCATCCCCAGGAGCCCACACTGGCCTGGAAGGAGGGACTGCACTCCGGGACCTCCCAGGTCCTCCCAGGCCCCAGAGCGCTGCGGGGCTCACCAGGCTCTGCTGGTAGTGCTGCCGGAGCACAGCCCGCTCTGTGTGCCTAAGGGTGTCCTGTGAGACAGAGAGAGAAACCTGATGGTCTTCCTGATAGTCATCAGCTGCCCTGTGTGCCCACCGCCCTGCGCCTGCTTAGCCCACGGGCTCCAGCTTCCCTCTTCATCAACTGAGCACAGAGTGGACACTGCCCCATTGCCATGGTCACCCTGCAGTCCAAGCAGCCTTTGCAGATCTTTCTGCTCATCCATAGACTTTCTTCAAAGAGGTAAGCCCTGGCTGCTCAAAGCAGGTCCCTGGATCAGCAAGTGGGCGCTGCCCTGGAGTGTGTCAGTGACCCCGCAGACTCTCAAGGCCATGGGACAGGCTGCAGCCAGTCTGCATTTTAACAAGATCCCAGAGGTGCATGTGGCACACCAGAGTTTGAGAAGCACCGGTTCAGGCCTCGAGGCCCATACTTTTGTCAAGTGGCACCACATCGCCCACGTGACTCCCAGTGGAAACACAGTCAACCCTCTGTACGGGGACACCCAGGGACTGTAACAAACTGCTCAGCACACAGAGGTGTCAGCATGAGGAGCGAGGCCTGCTGTGCTGATACGCACATGTGCTCCGTGTCCAGTCTGTGAAAGTTAGGTCAACTTAAGGAGGTGGTCAGTGTAGGGAAGTGGTCAGCTATGGAGTCTGTACTGCAGTTGTCATGGGCTAAATTGTAACCCCTTCCAAAAAACCCATAGGATGAAGCCCTAACCCCCAGGACCTGAGAATGTGACCTTATTTGGAAATAGCATCATGGCAGACGTAATTAGTTACAATGACTGATGTAATAAAAAGGGGAAATTTGGACATTTCACACACAGGGAGACACTTCACAGCCACATGAAGAGGAAGGAAGATCGGGTGACCTTTCCACAAGGCAGCGAAAGCCCCAGGAGAGAGGCACAGACACAGACTCACTCTCAGCCTCGGAAGGGGCCCATCCTGCAGCCCCTTGGTCTTGGACTTCCACCCTCCCGGACTTAAAGATGATAAATTTCTGTTGATTGCACCACCCAGTTTGGGTACTTTGTAACAGCAAAATAGCAGATTTGCCTAACTGACAGTGACTCCAGAAGTGTGTGATAGTCAACACTTATTTTTTTTTCTTAGACCTACTTGACTCTGTAAGTATCAGAGAGAAAATATGGGAATCAACCTCCCCCTAACTTAAAAAGAAAAAAATCTTTCCTCTGCTACGTGTTCTGAGAGAATGGATTCTCAAACCCGCCCGGCCAGACGGCCTGGCTTGGAGATTGGTCATAGCAGTCTCCCATCCACCCCTTCACCTCGTTGGAGGTTGTAGACTAGCTCTATGTATTTGCTAAATTAGCCTGATTCTCATAGAAGCCCCTCGCTGCCTCAGCAGAATGGAGGCTGCCTTGGAATGATACCTGTGATAACAATGACAGATAAAGCAGTAACTTCACAGCCCGGGACGACCGGCAGCAACAGTTCACGTTAAGACAGTGAGTGCTGCACGTTTAGGAAGCTCTTACCTCTCAGTCCCCAGAGGTGAGTTTCTCAGCAGCCACTTTTTCACAACTCAGGACCCGACTTTACCATTTACATGGTTTGAAAGACACCAGCTGTTTTCCATTTTTAAAAAGTGATGACATCGGACATGCCAAGTTGGTGCCGGAGACTTTAAACATATGAAAACGTAATCCTTACAATGAATCCCACAAACCTACTTTTGTGCCCAGTTAAGATATGGGGAACGGAAGTTCAGGACACTGAAGCTTCTTTGTTCGTCTTCCTTTCCTGGCCTGTACGGATAAGTGCCTGTCTTATTTTTGTGTACTCAGGAGCTCGCACCATTCTTTGCCCACAAAAGACACCGATATAATAGTCATGCATGGAAATCAATGGATCTGTTTAAAGAATTAAATGTCGAGCCTTCCCATCTCTTTTGAGCTAGAGGAATAATAAACCCTCATGCAAGAATGGAAGGGACCCTGCCACTGGGCCCTCAGGGAAATGTGACACATCTTAGCTCAGGGGTTCAGTTTGGGTGGTTTTAGCAAGTAACAAGGAAAAGCAGCATGGGACCAAGATGGGGAGGTTTTGCCGAGTTTGCTGGTTCCCTGCTGCAGCCCCCAGCCTCCTCTGCCAGGCCTACACAGGACACCACAGAGAGAGGGAGAGAGTGTCGCCTTTACGGACACAGACTTCTCCTGCAGGACCTCGCTTCAGTCCCAGCTCTGTCAGTGGGCTCTCCTTCCACAGCGGTGCATTCCTCCTTTTATTTCCAGTAACCTTAAGATGTGGTCCACGACTGAAATGTACGAAGAAAAGAAATGACTTATTGCCATGTGCATTTTATATATTATCACAAGCATTCCCTTCTGTATTTGTTATGTGCCAGCAGACGTATTCCCCTCCTTCCCTACTGGCTCGCTGGCCACACCCAGCCACGGGATGGAGCCCACACCTGTTCAGGCTCAGCAGCAGTGGTGGGGATGGTGCCCTGCCACTGGGATCTGACCCTTAAGTCATGACTTCAAGAAGCAATGAGCACGTAGTTCCTGAGAAGAACAACGTAATCTTGTGACTTTGCTCTCAGGAGAGATTTTAATCCAACCAAAACTGTAGGTGTAGATGTAGTAACTTTGGGAGAAAAGGGTGTGTTCTCTCAGTTTTCTGAATCTTTGGACATGCAGATACCTTGCTGCATGAAAGTAGATCAAGTATTGCTGTGTTACAACATAACTCTACACATACACACACACACACACACACACAAAAAAAAAAAATCCCCTTCTCTAAAAGACAACTTCATCAATGTATACAGCTATGATCTAATAAAAAATAATAATAATAAAATAAAAGACAACTTCAGTGTTGGGTAGGATTTTCCCATTTATGCTTTGTAGTTATATTTTTCATAAAACTTGTTTCCCTAGTGCAGAGACATAAACTGTAGAGACAGAAAGATACTTCTTGAGTAAAATGGCAAAAGTTAGCATGAATCAAAATCACCTTAAATGTTGTGCTCTTTTATCATAGCATGTTCAAAAAAAAAAAAAACATTTTTCTTCATAAAATATATTTAACCTTGTCAGCAGAGGGATTCTAGTAATACTAGATATTATTGGGTTTTCCAAGTAGACAATAACTTCAGCACTGCCAAAATTTATATCCTTTGGCTCAGTTCGATCTGATCCTCAGAGTCCTTATGTGAAAGAACAGTGGCCCATAAAATCAGATGTCCTCCGGAAACATCAATTAGAAAAGGCAGGCTATGTTCACAATCAGGAAAGCCGGCTCCTAGTGCCATGCTTAGAGCCCCTTCCCCACGAAAGGAGCTGCTCGGCTGAGTTCTCCATTGTCCCCTCTGCCCTGTGGTCCCTTAGGTTCAGTAAGCGTTGTCTGTAGACAGGTGCAGTTTCCTGTATCCCTGCATCGCAGAACCTAGTCCATAAGATAGTGCAATTTCTCTCTTTTAAATGTTAGCAGGTATAAAGCCTTCCTTAGCACATCATATGACTTCTATATGTATTGTACTTATTTGAAGTTTTCTGGCTATTTTTCATTCTAATATTAAGCTGCTATAAAATTAATATTACACGTGACCGAACTGACAACATCCTCTCTTGTTAAACTTGTCAGTTTACAGAAAGGCCATGAGGCCTCACATGGGCCCAGCTGTGTCATGTGGACATGATATCACAGGAGCACTTCCGTGGCCCAACGTGGGCTCAGCCCCAAAGCCAGGGCAGCCCAGGAGGCCTGGGACCAGCACTGACTCAAGTCTCCATGGACCAAGCTTTGAAATCCATAAAATAATGTATGTGAAATGTGTAAAGGTATTTTTCACATATAGTACAAATATAAAATACATTTCTACATATCATACAAAGATAAAGTTACATAAAGTACATATGAAGAATATTTCCATGTGTATAGTCCTAAATATTATACCAGATATACCAGCGGTTCTCAACCTGTGGGTCACGACCCCTTTGAGGGTCAAATGACTCTTTCACAGGGGTGGCCTAAGACCATTGGAAAACACATATTTCTGATGGTCTTAGGAACCGAGACACTGCTCCTCTGTCTCCACACAGGTCTGCGCACATGCAGATACACCCACATATGAGTACCCAGCATGATGACACCATCACGCCAACCCCATCACACACACCCTGTACAAATGCAGGTGTATGTGATAGGGGTAGCGCCATAATGTACTTATGCAGACCAGTCACACACGTGTAGAGAACAGCTACTGTGCAGACAGCAGCTGCTGTGTTGAAAGCGGCTACTCTGTTAAAAGCAGCTACTGTGTTGAAAGCAGCAGTATTGGAGGTAAAATGACACTGCATGGATTATAATTACTGGGACACTGCATGAATTATAATGACTGGGATACTGCATGAATTATAATTACTGGGTAAATGTAAAATCGTGTACTGTAAAATCAACTACTGCAAAAAAAAATACCTGTACCATGGGAACTTAATCTGGATGCTGATTGGTCTTCCTATATTCAGCTGTGGTTGATGTGAACACTGCCCCCTTGTGATAGTAAAAGGTATGCAAAAAAAAAAAAAACACAGAATGGTAAATCACAGGAAACTTTAATGAACTGTATTGACTGAACTATGTCATGGATCATCTTTTGTATTATTAAACCTATTGTTACATATTATTTTCATTAGCAAAAAATCCTATGACAATGGATCATGTACAGAACATTAAGGAAAGAAAATATAGTAAGGATTTTTACAGTATGGTTTTATCTCAATAATTACAGCAGGAATCAAGAAACCACAATGTGTTATTTGTTGTGAAATTCTCTCAGCAGAATCTATGAAGCTGAACAAACTAAAACACCATTTTTATAGCAAGCATCCAAGTTTTCCCAGCAAGGATACCAACTATTTTAGAATCAAAGCTGATGGACTCAAGAAAGCCAGACTTGACACTGCTGGCAAGTACCACAAACAAAACGTAGCGGCCATTGAAGCTTCATATTTGGTGGCACTCAGAATCACCAGAGCTATGAAACCCCACACCATTGCTGAGGATTTACTCTTGCCAGTGGTCAAAGACATTGTTTGAGTTATGATCAGAGATGAATTTGTTACGAAATCGAGGGCAATTTCCTTATCTAATGACACTGTCCGCAGAAGAATAGATGACATGTCTGCTGATGTTCTCGATCGGGTAATTCAAGAAATTAAATCTGCTCTACTTCCAGTATTTAGTATCCAGCTTGATGAATCTACAGACATTGCAAACTGTTCACAGTTACTGGTTTACATGAGGTACATTAATGATGGCGACTTTAAAGATGAATTTCTTTTTTGCAAACCTCTTGAAATGACTGCATATGATGCATTTGACACAGCTGGTTCATTTCTTAAAGAGCATCAGATCTCTTGGCAAAAGGTTTGTGGTGTTTGCACAGATGGTGCTCCAGCTATGCTAGGATGTCGATCTGGATTTCCACCTTTGGTACTGAATGAGTCACCAAAAGTCATGGGAACTCACTGTATGATTCATCGGCAAATATTAGCAATGAAGATGCTGCCACGAGGGTCACAAGAAGTAATGAAAAGTGTCATAATTTCTGTCAATTTTGTAAAGGCGAGCATTTTAAACAGTCGACTGTTTTCGCAACTGTGCAACGAGTTGGATGCACCAAACGACACTCTGCTATTTCACACTGAAGTGAGATGGTTGTCAAGAGGAAAAGTTTTAAAACGTGTTTTTGAGCTTCATGATGAACTCAAAACATTTTTTAATCAGAAAGCAAGACTGCAGTTCAAAGCACTTGTCAGTGATAAAAGTGAACTGCAGAAAATAGCTGACTTGGTTGACATCTTTGCCATCTTGAATGAGTTAAATTTATCACTGTGAGGACCAAATGCAACATGCCTCAATTTGTCTGAAAAGATCCAATCATTCCAAATGATTTGGCAAAAAAAAAAAAATTGGATGAAAATAAAATTTACATGTTGCCTACTTTATCTGCTTTCGTTGAGAACAGGACATTGAGCCAGACAAAAGGATTACAATGATAATTTCCGTGAAAGAACACTTGCACGTGCTTGCAGACAAAATTTTATCATACTTTCCAAATCTACCTGAGACCCCATTTAAACTTGCCAGGAGCCCATTCACAGTCAATGTTGAAGATGATCCTGGGACAGCACAAGAGGAGTTCACTGAACTTATTAACAGCAATGCAGTGAGAACTGATTTCTCTACAATGCCAGTTACAAAATTCTGGATCAAGTGTTTGCAGTCATATGCTGTTCTGTCTGAGACTGTGTTGTCCTTCTTCCATTTCCAATGACGTATCTTTGTGAAATAGGGTTTTCCAGTTTGTTGGTTATCAAGTCTAAATACGGAAGTAGACTTGTTGTGGAAGATGATCTTCATTGTGCTTTTGCAAAGACTGCCCCAAGAATTTCTGATCTGATGAGAAAGATGCAATCTCAACCTTTGCACTGACGTTGGCTTTTTAAGCATACTGTCGCAACATGTAGCAATGCAGTTGACTGTTGTTAAGACTGCTACCCATGCTACACCATGCTTCAAGACAAAATTTCATTCATTTGTAATTAGAAATAAATATTTCACAATATATAATTATATAGTGTTTTGTGATTAATCACTATGCTTTAATTATGTTCAATTTGTAACAGTGAAAATACATCCTGCATATCAGATATTTACATTATGATTCATAACAGTAGCAAAATTACAGTGATGAAGTAGCAACAAAAATAATTTTATGGTTGGGGGTCACCACAACATGAGGAACTGTATTAAAGGGTCACAGCATTAGGAAGGTTGAGAACCACTGAGATATACTATTTCACAACATAATGGATATTAACATTCCGTGACTTAGGGGGAATAACCACAAATCAATGGAAATCCATAAAACATCTAAGACAAGTGTTACATTTAGTCAGATTTCTAAATTTGACTTTAAAACAGTATTGATGTGAAACGGCTCACTACCTCTGAAAATTATTGGTGGTCACAAAGCAGCACTCACCAGCTTACAATCTTCTATGTTCTGGCTTCCTGTGAAAGGAATGGCTTATAAATACAATGTAAATTCCCTGACCTAAGCTCCAAACAAAGTCATGTAATAAAGATATAAATCATCTTTCTATACAATTTTTTTATAATAGATTGATTTGGAGATTGATGGCAATGATTAATATTTAGAAATTAATAACTCAGAGGAAAAAGACATCTGTCAAATTCCACCAATAGCTTTCTAAAGTGAAATGCTTTTCCTGGGGACAATACCCAATAAATGTCACATTCACTGAATGTGTCTTTCTTCACCAGGACTTTGATAGTTGCCTCTGAATGTGTGACATTTAGGATCATCTTGTCCTCACCCTTCAAAGAAAAAAAAATCCTTGAAAGAGATATAAGTCCAATGAGAAATCTGATATTTAACAACTATCTTTTTCCATAATTTGCTTACAACAAACTAATACAGTAACTAAATTCACTGGTTTTACCAAATCTGTGAAACTATACATACAGTCAAACTTCTAATCAGGTGGCATAAAACATCTGTAATGTAACACTCAAGAACTCAGATCATCTATCCCATTCACAGTAGTGCCAAAGAAGATGAATATTTGGGAATTTATCTAACAAAGGACGTGAAAGATCTCTATAAAGAGAACTATGAAACTCTAAAAAAAGAAATAGCTGAAAATGTTAACAAATGGAAAAACATACCATGCTTACAGCTGGGAAGAATCAACATTGTTAAAATGTCTATACTACCCAAAGCAATATAAAATTTCAATGCAATCCCCATTAAAGCTCTACTGTCATACTTTAATGATCTTGAGAAAACAATACTTCATTTTATAATATATGGAATCAGAAAAAACCTCAAATAGCCAAGACATTACTCAGAAATAAAAACAAAACAGGAGGAATCACCCTACCAGACCTCAGACTATACTACAAATCGATAGTGATCAAAACAGCATGGTATTGGCACAAAAACAGAGAAGTAGATGTCTGGAACAGAATAGAGAACCAAGAGATGAATCCAGCTACTTACCGTTATTTGATCTTTGACAAGCCAATTAAAA
>CAUYPK010119491.1:0-10018 GCA_963574355.1 Loris lydekkerianus
ATAGTTCCTTCAAGGGGGAACCATGGGCATACATCACCAACAAATTCAAAAAATCTCTTAAGATCCTTTTTCTTTACCTGAATTCCTCGTGTCTTGAGGGACTCTTTAAGCTCCTGTAAGAATAAATCATGTTTATTCAATGCTTGTCCCATGATTGCATTGCCTCACTTACCAACTCGGATCTGGCTCTCAGATGGGTAACTCTGGAGATCACAATGAGAATCTTCACTCACTTCTTCATGAAAGTGGCGATCACGGTGTGGATCTGTCTCGCTCTTCCCTTCAAGCGGCGATCCAAGGTGCCAGCCAGCCTTTTTGAAGCAACGCTCCCTCGGACTCCAAATCCAAATGGCCCCACATCTGGGCACCAGTTGTCCCGGCCAGCGGGACTAGTTCAGCAGGGACCTAGGATATGGAACTGAGAGAGTGGAATAAAGGGAACAAGAGACATGAAAAACTGGGAGCAAGACAGGATTCTGATCAAACTCCCCAAAACTTTATTTTTCAACAGCCATATAAATACAGGCAGAGGAGAATAGGCCTGCCGGTGAGTTTAGGGTGGGGGTTTTCTGATAACAGGTGTGATGTTTTTAGTGTCTGGAACCAAGTTCCTGGAGCCAAGGGTAACAATTCCCTACTTGCCCTTAAATGCTTTCCAGCTGTGACTATTCCTGTTAAACCGGCTATGAATATTCCTGATAAGCTAATTCTTAGGTTTTCGTCTCCTGGCATTGCTGTCTTGTTCTCTTTCTGTTTTCTTGATGAAGGCAACTAATGCTATAAATTTCCTTCTAAGAGAAGACTTTGTAGTATCCTACAGTTTTTGAGAGTGTTGCGTCATCACCATTTTCAATAAATCTAATGATTTCCTTCTTAATCTCATCTTTGACGTAGATGTCGTTCAGCATAAGGTTATTCAGATTCCTTCATTTTATTTGAGTATGAAGATTTCTGTTGCTGTTGAGTTCAACATTTATTCCATGTTGGTCTGATAAGATGCAGGGGAAATTTTCTGTTCTTTTAAATTTGTTGAGGTTAGCCTTGTAACCTAAGATGAATTTTGGAAGATGATTCATAGGCTAATGAGAAAAATGTGTATTCAGTTTTGTTAGAAGAAAGTGTTCTATAAATATCTGTCAAGTCCATTTGTTCTAGGGTCTTGTTTAAGTCCATTATTTCTTTGCTTAGTTTCTGCTTTGAAGATCTGTTCAGTATTGCCAATAGGGTGTTAAAATCTTTCACTATTGGGCAACATCTGTGGCTCAAAGTGGTGGGGTGCCAGTCCCATATGCCAGAGGTGGCCGGTTCAAGCCCAGTCTTGCCCAATAACTGCAAAAAAAAAAAAAAAAAAAAAAAACTCCCACTATTATAGTGTGGGAAGATACCATACTGTTTAGATCAGTTAGGATTTGTTTTATATATTGAGGAACATTCAGATAGGGTGCATAGACATTAACTATTGAAATATCTTCATATTGTGTGTTTCTCTTGACCATTATTTTTGTCTTTCATTATTTTTGCTGGTTTGGATCCCATTGTATCTGCATATAAGATTGCAACCTCAGCTTTTTTCTGCTTTCCATTTGCCTAAAATATCACTGCCCATCCTTTCGCCCAGAGTCTTGATTTATTTTTTAAGGTAAGGTGAGTTTCTTTTAGTTTTTGTATCTGGCCTGAGTTTTTGTATCCAGTTGGCCAGCCTATGCCTCTGGAAAAGAGAGTTCAAACCGTTCACATTAATTGAGGTAATTGATAGATGTGGCAGAGTATTTGTCATCTTGTTTTTCAGAAGTCCAGAGCTTAACTTTCTGCCTCTCACCATTGTGAAAGTTAGGCTTTGTTCTTACTTTGGTGGTGTACTCTCCTGTCGATTGTTATGAAGAATGGGTCTGAGTATTTCCTGTAGAGCTGGTCTAGTCATGGCAAATTTCCTCAGCATGTGATGTCCGTGAAGTATTTGATTTCTCCATCACAAATGAAACTCAGTTTAGCAAGGTATAGGGTACTGGGCTGGAAATTTTTTTGTTTGAGAAGGTTGAAGGTCAATGACCATTTTTTTCTGGCTTGGAAAGTTCCACTTGAAATATTTGCAGTTACCCTTATATTTTTCCCTTTGTAAGTAATACTTCCCTTATCCCTGGCTGCTTGCATTAGTTTCTCCTTCATATTACAATTAGAAAAATTGATTACAAAGAGTCTAGGAGATGCTTTGTTTGAATTGAGTCATGCTAGGATTCTGATACTATCTACTATCTGAATTTCTGTGTACCTTACAATACTTGGGAAGTTTTCTGCTATAATGTCTTGGAGCAGAAAATTCATCCTTTTGGGACCATCCTCTTCTCCTTCAAGAATCCCTACAATTGAGAAGTTTGATTACCTGGAATGATCCCATAACTCTTTCAGCAAGTATTCTATTTATTTATTTATTTTTTTTCTGTTTTTGGCCAGGGCTGGGTTTGACCGTGCAACCTCCAGCATATGAGACCAGCATCCTACTTCTTTGAGCCACAGGTGCTGCCCAAATATTCTATTTTTATCTCCATTTTTCTACCTCTTTGAATGCTCAAGATAGTTCTCAAGTCTTCTCTTCTTGATCTGAGATTATTTCTTAGCAATGCTCAACTCTATTTCTGAGGGACTGTACTGGATTCTGAATTTATTCAAATACCTTTTTCAATTCCTTAAGCTCTGCTGTATCTTTCCTCATTATGTCAAGATACTTGGTGACCTTGTCTTTGAATTCATTAATTTCTTGAGACAACATCTGAATGACTTTTCAGTTCTCTTTTCCTCAATTCCAATTATCTTATTTGCTATCCATATTCTATATTCTATTTCTGATATTTGAGCAATTTCTCTGTGAATGAAATTTTCTGTTGTATTTTATTTAGTGTCCCCAGGAGGCATTGATCAGCTCTGATTTTCCATGTTAGCAGAGTTCTTCAGCTGATTGCTCCTCATGAGTGGTTTCAGCTTCTTCCTCTTATTCTCTTTTTATATGTTACTTATATGTTTTTAGTTGAATTGATAGTTTTCTCTGATGAGTCCATCCTCACTGTTGCAGTACCACCACTGAACTAACAAAGGTACACAAGTAGTGAATCCTCATCTCCAGGGTGACAAGATTCAGTAAGCAGTACTGGCCCAGAGTTCCAGTCAAAGTTGCTCTACCAGCCTGGCTCTGCCCACTAAATCAGGCTCATAAGGCTTCCCAGCTGACAGCACTGGTCCAGAGTTCAGGAGAGATGCTTATACACTGGCACCATCCAAACAATGAGTGCTGAAGGCCACAGCTCAGTGGACAGCATAGGCCCAGAGCTCAGAAAAAGTTGCTCATTCAGAGGGCACCACTTGCCCAGTCAAGCTCAGGGGGCTGCTGATCAGTGGGGGATGCTGGTCTAAAGTTCAGATAAGAATCACTCAGGCACCAGGCACAGCCCACCCAACTGGGCTCAGAGAGCCTCCACCCAGTGGATAGTTCTAATCTAAAGTTCAGTCCAAAGTTGCCTAAACCCTGGTTCCACTCACCCAATTGGGCACAGAGAGTCCCACCTAATGGAGGCCAGAGGTCCAAAGTTCAGTCCAAAGTCACTTAAATCCCAGCCCCACCCACCAAAGTGAGCTCAGAGAGCCCCACCTAGAGGATGTCAGAGATCCAAGTTTAAATCACTTAAACAGTTTTTTCATGTCACTTAAACCCTGGTCTCACCCATCATATGGAGCTCAAAGAGCTTTGCCTAGTGGAGGCCAGAGGTTGAAAGTTCAGTCCAAAGTCCCTTAGACACTCACCTGCCCATCCAATCAAGCTCAGAGAGCCATCCCTAGTGGAGGGGATAGGTCCAAAGTTCACTTACAAGTCAAAATCATCTAAGCACTGGCCCCACCCACCCAATTGAGCTAAGAAGTTGTCCTTAAGGGCAGAAAACAGAGCTTCCTGAGAATTCATGAGGATCTTGAGATGGGTAGTACACCCTCTCCTCACCAAAGCTTGGACTGCTGTGCTACTGTTCTCACTCTGCAGCTTGGTGGCTGGCAGACTTTCCAGGCATCTTAGTAAGCTTGTCAAACATTTTGGACTCTATGCGGGGCAATCCTTCCAGCAACTAGGGTTGGAGAAGGGTGATGTGAATGCTCATGATTGCAGAAAAAATATTTGATCTTTTGTGCCAGAGAGGTGGAATCTCAATAATTAAGGAAGACTGGGACTTAGCAACTGCTCTTCTATGGAATAAGATGAGCAGATTTTTGAATCCTGTTCACTGGCAGCCTGGTCTCCTACCACAGAGCTCCTGTTTAGGGATGGGGTCTCCCTCTGGGAACTGGTGTTTTACCTGTTGTTTTTCTCTTCGTCTGTTTTTCTTGTTTATGCCGCTTGATTCAGTCTAGGTGATGTGTACCTCATTCATTCCTCTCAGTGTGGAGCTCCTATAATTCAGCTTCCATCCACTTCAGTCTAATATCTATCTCTTTGGGCATAAGCCTCTGGCAAAAGATGCTTGTAGTCAGCCATCTTCCCACAGTTGTCTAGAAAAGAATTTAATATTAAGAAAAGTATATCAGAGAAATGAAAAAGCAAAAATGGGACAGTGAAGGGCAGCACCTGTGGCTCAAAGGAATAGAATTCTGGCCCTATATACCAGAGGTGGTTTGTTCAAACCTGGCACAGGCCAAAAAACTAAAAAAAAAAAAAAAAATTAAAAAGGGGATAGTGAGGTATCACAGACATAGATATATCAGAAAGCAGCCAATAACTAACTCCTTGGGTGAAGGGAACTATTAAACCGGGTGAGTTTAACAAGGGGTTCCTTCATGAAAAAAACTCTTTAGTAGTATTTTGTAGGACCAAGATCGGTCGGATAGTGAGACAGACTGATTATTTGAACTCAATGAATGTATAACTCTCCACCTCCATTGCTCACCTTAGTCAAAGTCACTAACATTTCCTGCCTGAACTGAAGTTTAGCCTTCTACCTGGTATCCATCTTTGCACATTTTCTCACAAAATTCTGATCCAAAATAATATTTTTTTAAATCAAAAAATCAGATCATGATGCTTTGCTGCTTAAAACCCTTGAATAGCTTCCCTCTGCATTTGCAAAAAAATAAAATTCTTCCATGGCTCACTTGGGCTTGCATGACCCTATACATGCCTATCTCTCTGGCCTAATTTCACAGCATGTTCTCCCTTGATCTCTGCATTCTAACCATAATGACTTTTTTTTTTTTTTCAGCTCCTCATACCTTCTATGATTCATTCTTTTACAGGCCATTTGCACATGCTGTCCCTGACTTATGGAATAATTCCCTTTATTTCTTTTATCTAGTTAACACTCAGCCTTTAGATCTTAAGTCAAATATTAGTTTCTCAGGAAAGCCTTCTCAGATTACATCAGGTTTCTTTTCTACATAGTCACAGGACATAAAAGCACTCTACTCATACTGTGAACTTCTGTTCACAACCATACACTTGCTTGACTAAATCTGTCTCTCCTATTTAACTGCAACTTTCTTGAGGGCTGAAATTTATCCACTTTTTCACTATTAAATGTCTTACATGAAGTATTATACATAGCAGATAATTGACACACATTTTTTGAATGAAGAAATTAATGGATTTCTTTAAGGACAAAGACTAGATCATATCATTTTCCTGTTCCCAATTCAGTACTTAACACTTAATAAGTATTCAACACATGTTTGTCAGAATATCAGTGGGCCTTGAAACAAGAGGCAGTTGGATGATTTTTTACAGTTATTTGAATATCAGAGTTTATTGATAAATGTGGCTCTAAGAGCCAAAGGAAGACAAATTGATCAATTGATTTGGCAGGAAATAAGTAAATAATTGTTTGGAAGAGCAGATCTTATATAGATACGTGGGAGTTTATGAATTGAGCAAGTGATTCTAGTCTCTAAAAGCCTACTCCAACATTGCAATCACCAATCCTTAACCAGATTTTATTTGTCTGTGTCCTGTGGCACAAATTGAAATGTTTATGCTCCAAAGGAAAAAAGAAAAAGAAAGATGTAATGATGTGTTCTTGTAATAGGAAGCAAGAATATCACATGCTGTTTACTTCTAAGTTCCCACATAACTTACCATTTACCCTTTCATGTAAAAACCAAGAGGATAATTGGTGAAATTGCATCCATTTGTCAGTTAGACCACATTGTTGAATTAATTTCTCAGTGAGCCCCATGCATGGGATCCCTTGCATATTTTCATGCAGATGCGAGTTTTCTTTTTCTTTTGTAAAAAGAAGATGAGGAAAATTTTTGAGTACCAAGATTGTACCACAGTGCTGAGATATCTTTATATATTAAAGCAATTATGCCACTCAAAGACAAGATGTCTAACTGAAGCCAGATTTCCACAGAGGCTCCCATCCAGAAGAAGACTTAAAGAACAGAAATTTACCAAGTAACCTGGTGGATTTGGGCTGCACCATGAGAGAAGGTTGAAGAACACACATCAACCCTGCTGAGGCAAGCAGCGACCCCAAGAATACAAACAAAAGGTACAAAATCCATCACCAAGAGGACAAAAGTTCTCCCCCATAAGAATGGCTTTGAGTGCCCCACAAACAAATGAGCACAGTTCAAAGTTCCTCCCACTACACTCCATGGGAGAGACCCTCTAAAAACTTGACCTACCTCCCCAAATAGGGTGCCAAGGCATTCTCCTACCAGGCATAAAACTGCATAAAACTGTACAAAACTGTACATATTCTCTACCTGCAACTATGAGCTCCCAGCACTCCCCTCCACTCTCACTCTGAGGTCTGGAGGCCTGTCTCCCAGGAGTCCAGATTCTTGGGTGATTTCTCCAGGGGTGTGGATGGTGCCTAAACTGCAGATGGTCACTGCTGACTGTGGGGCATGGGAGAGAGGAGAGGACGGTTGGCTGAGAGGGAAACACACCAGACCAGCAATGCCCTAAGGCGCAGAGCAGCATCCATCTTTCAGCAACAAAAGAGCTCACTCCAAGATATTCTCAAGTCACACCTCCTGTCCCCCTGGGCAACTAGAGGAGGCGGGGCATCTGCTCAGGTGCCAACCACCATGGAACAAATCTGGGATGGAAACACAGGCACCATGAGTAAAGGGTTTGCCTGAGGTGGTACCAACCTGGGTGGAGTGCAGGGACTGGAAATGCACTTGCAGAACCGGGAAGTTCCCAGGGCAGGGCTGACCCAGAGGACCACTTTACTGAGCCTAAGATGCACCCGCCCCTCAGGGGATCGTCAGCCTATAGACAAAGGAAGGTAGCAGGCTAGAACTGACAAGTAACCAAATACAAACCTGCAGGATCAAAGACAGGGCCTGAGGCGCAGGCTCTGGGAACTCAAAACAGCTTCTCTTCTGCAGGGGAATTTAGCAAGGACAGAAACAAATTCCCACAAAGTTGTTCTGTGCTGTTCTGTCAGTAACATCAATCAGGAGCAGAGCTGGAACTGAGTGAACACCCCCCAGCCTCCATCAAGCACCTGAGGTTGTCAGGCCTCACCTACCCCTGCTAGATAGAGGTGAAGTGAAGCAGCCTGGCTGAGCAAAAATATATTTCCTTGTGATTCAGGCAGGTGCAAACTCCTGGAGTATCTGTTCACTACAGGCAACTGGGTCAGCCAACTGCGGGGTTATCAGTGACTGGGTGACAGAGGTGCCAGGTGGGGAAGGAGGCATCAACGTTCCCAGGATGATCTATTTGCTGGGTGGCTTCCCTGACTCTATGCAGCACTAGAGCATGCCATATCAGAGTAGT
The DNA here is from genome assembly GCA_963574355.1 of Loris lydekkerianus. NCBI lineage: Eukaryota > Metazoa > Chordata > Mammalia > Primates > Lorisidae > Loris > Loris lydekkerianus. The sequence goes on from CAUYPK010119491.1 coordinate 7,766, forward strand.
CACCAGACCCCTGTGATCCAGTTGCCAGAGACCTTTTAAACTCTCACATCTGAAACAGGTGCTGACCAAGACAATTGATTTGGACATTTTGAACTGAGCCAATCACCTGAGGACTATTCAGGTAGTGTTCTGGGTGTGTGGTTGTAGGAAGGTTTTATTTTCCTTTTACAATTGTTGCCTGTGGTGGGCAGGGTGACATAACTGCTGGTATTTCTCCACAGCTGAGACTTCAACCCAGAGTAACTGTTTCACTAGGGTCGAACAGAAACCAGCTGAAAACAAGACAGAATCAGGCCCACCACACAAAACACGGCCTCAGTTTCTCAGGCCATACCACAGTACGGGTCCTTGACAAAGCTCCAGGAGAAAAATCAAAGGGAATAAAACAATCACAGGGAGGAATCAGTGGAAAAACTCTGGTAACATGAATAACCAGAATATATCAAACCCCCCCCACAAGAAAAGATATGGCAGATATAACTGAAGACCCCATTCATAAACAGCTGACTGAGATGTCAGAAATCGAATTCACAAGTTGTATTGCAAACAAGTTTAATAAAATGGAGGAAATTTTGGAATTAGAAATTCAAGCAGCAATTCAAAAGTCAGAATTAGAAATTCAAGGAGCAATTCAAAAGTTGTCTCAAGAAATTAATGAATTTAAAGACAAACCCACCAAAGATTTTCAGGCATTGAAGCAAGAATTTGCAGCCTTCAAAGATCTGAAAAACACAGTAGAGTCCCTCAGTAACAGAGTGGAGCAAGAAGAAAGGATTTCTGGCATCGAAGACAAAGCTTTTGAATGCTCCCAAACTCTCAAAAAGGAAGAAAAATGGAAAGCATAAATGCGTCAGTTCTCTCATTGATCTCTGGTATAATTTGAAAAAGGCTAATATCCACCTCATTGGAATCCCTGAAACTAATGAAGTGGCCTCGCTAGGCACAGAGGCCCTTCTCCATGAAATTATGAAAGAGAATGTTCCAGAAATACCAATAGATTATGAAGTTCAGAGAGCAGACAGTTTCAGAAACCCAGCATGACTCAATCCCAATAAGACATCCCCCAGGCATACCATAATTAACATCAAAAAAGTTAATATGAAGGAGAAAATTCTGAAAGCAGCCAGATGTAAGAAATCCATTACTTACAAAAGAAAGAATATTAGAATGACTGCAGATCTCTCTCTTAAAAAATTTCAGGCCAGAAGAGGGTGGTCATTGACTTTTACTCTCCTAAAGCAAAATAACTTTCAACCCTGGATCCTGTATCCAGCTGAAGTGAGTTTCATTATTGATCAAGAAATTAAAAATCTTAATGATATTCTTATGTTGAAGAAATTTTCCATAACCAAACAAGCTCTTCAGGATATTCTCAGACCTATCCTCCATAATGAGCACCCCAATCCTCTACCACAAAAGTAAACTTACTCAGAAAATTTTCATCAAACTCCAACTTCCACACTGGAAAAAGTATTAAAAAGTCCACTGGATTTTTGAAAACATCGATACCCAAAATTTTATAGGATTTACCAATATTCTTCATTAATGTGAACGGTTTAAACTATCCTCTAAAGAGGTACAGGATAGCTAACTGGATACAAAAACTCAAGCCAGATATTTGCTGCATACAAGAGTCAAATCTTACCTTAAAAGACAAATTTAGACTCAGGGTGAAAGGATGGTCATCCATATTTCAGGCAAATGGCAATCAGAAAAAAGCAGGTATTGCAATTTTATATGCAGATACAATAGGCTTTAAACCAAGAAAGGTAAGGAAGGATAAGAATGTTCACTTCATATTTGTTAAGGGTAATACTCAATATGATGAGATTTCAATTAATAATATATATTCACCCAACCAAATTGAACCTCAATTTATAAGAGAATCTCTAACAGACATAAGCAACTTGATTTCTTCCAGCTCCATAATAGTTGGAGATTTCAACACTCCTTTGGCAGTGTTGGATCCATCCTCCAATAAGAAGCTGAGCAAAGAAATTTTATATTTAAACCTAACCATCCAACATTTAGATTTAGCAGACATCTACAAAACATTTCATCCCCCCAAAACTGAATGCACAAACTTCTCATCAGCCCGCGGAACATACTCCAAAATTGATAACAACTTAGGTCACAAGTCTAACCTCAGTAAATTTAAAGGAATAGAAATTATTTCTTGCATCTTCTCAGACCACCATGGAATAAAAGTTGAGCTCAGTAACAACAGGAATCTGCATACTCATACAAAAACAT
>CAUYPK010119492.1:0-34216 GCA_963574355.1 Loris lydekkerianus
CCCCCCCCCCCCATGTCGGCCAGTGGAAAACCTTGTTAACATGTGTCAAAAAAAAAAAAAAAAAAAAAAAAAAAAAAATAGTGACAAATATTCAAAGAACAGTGACAGGGGCTATGCTTGGGAGGGATTAATTAGGCTGAGAACAGTAAAGAAATAGCTAAGGAAATTACTTTTCAGTTGATTCCTAAAGGGGCTGGAACATACCCAGCACTAAATAATTCCTTACTGAATGGAAGAAAAGTCAAAATCTGCTCATGGCAATGGATGAGACTGATGCGAGGAACGCTGGTGCTGTAGCTATCAGTGCTGGAGAGTTTGCAGTGTGGGAGTGATGCAGTCAGGTTTGTGTTATAGAAAGGCAATGGCTACTTCTTCTAGATCTTAGAGTTTCTTTCTTTTTTTTTTGCAGTTTTTTGGCCGGGGCTGGGTTTGAACCCACCACCTCTGGTATATGGGGCCGGCACCCTACTCCTTGAGCCACAGGCATCGCCCTAGAGTTTCTTTTTTATAATTTCCTGGAACAAGGCTGGATGACTCCTACAAAATCTTCTCCCATTTAGAATCCTTGTCCAGTCATCAGCTCCCTGGCCCTCAGGCCAACTTGCCAGGTGGGCAAAGCCTCCCTTGGCCTCTCTCATCCCTCCCCAACTAGGTCACCTTGTTCCCACCCCTGCTACTCTTCCTCCAATTGTTCCGGAACACCCCCAAGAGCCACATCAACTTTCCTTCACAACTGCCTTCATAGAGTGAAATCAAGGATAGACGCTATGTCTGATAAGGCTCAGTGTGATATTACTTCCCCTGTTAGCAACAAAAAGCCCTTGGGCCAAATAAATGAATGCTAATAATGAAATTCCAGCCAGACCAAGGTCACCATGGCTTCCCACTCTTAGGGTTTCTTATGGGCCCTGTACTCTGCCTGTGGCACTAACTGCATGTGGGGAGGTGGGACTCTGCTTGCCACCTAGTGTGCAGAGGGTGCTGCAGGGTCAGGTGTAGATTGGGAACCCTTAGACTAAGGGCTATGGTGTCCGTGGGAAGAGATGGCCTGAGAGGCAGGGTTGAGCTGAGCAGTGCAGGCTGGGTGAGTTTTGGATATATGAACAGGAGCAGGGAGAGGCTTCCTGATGCAAAAGGTCTGAGTGGGTCATAGAGACTTGAATGGAGGCCTGGAGATAACACTATTGTCAACATCTGCGGTACCACCTTCTCTCACCACTCAGAGGTGGCATCAGACAAAAGAGAAAGGTGGTCTGTCCTATGCCAGCTGTGTGGTTGGGGACACATTTACTTAAGCTTTCTGAGATTCCATATTATAACATAAACTGCAATACTTAGCTCCCCAGTTGAGGTGAGGATTAAGATTGAGACCATGAAGTTGCCTAGCAGAGTACTTGGCATGCGTGTATTCAAGTGATGTTGATTTTCTTTTCCTTCCAGCTAAGCAAGTCAGGAAGTCCCTCTCATCAGCTCCATGCCATTTAATCAGAGGAATTATATGATTTTTAACAACTTGGAGTGGGTCTCAGATTTTGAGGGTTGTGGATTAAAGGGATAAGCTCACAAAGGTTCCATATCTTTTTGCCTGGGACCCGGCAGTTTTGGGACACAGCAATTTTGAGGGTGACACGTTCCAACCAACTTCCAGTTTCAGGGATGCCGTGATGGTAGGAATAGGGGGTGTAAAGAGGTAGGTGTGTGTGGAAGGGGGTCTGTGTGGGCAAGGGCGATAAGAAATGTGGTGACTTCTGGTGTGGCTGTGGGACTTAGGGCAAATAGCTTACCTGGCCAGCACCTGGCTGGCCGTCGGGAAACCTGATTCAGCAATCTGAGTGCAATTTGGAAGCTGAAATCTTGGGTTCTAGCTGGAGATGCTGTGTGCTCACATGGGCAAGGAAAGAGCAGTTTCCAGCTGACAGCATGTGGATTTTAAACAAATGAGAAAAAGGCTTTTCCCAAGTCTGAGCCCAGTGTGGATGAGCCGTGTGAAGTGCTGCCCCTCTGGATGCCAGCTTCTCCATCCATGAAAAAGGAAGAGGACACCTCACCCACAGCTCCCCAGGCCTGCTGCTTTGGGCTCCAGACCCAATAGATAGATAGAAATATGAGCATCAATATGAATATCAATAACGACAAATATGAATATGAGCACAATCACACGTGAATAGGAACGTAAATAAGAATGTCGTCCGTGTATCCCTCCCCTAATCTCTGGGGGAGGACAACTTCAACCCCTGTGTATACATGACTATTATGATCCTGATTCTGTACAAAGTGCCTGGCAGCCTCACAACAGCCTTCACATCCGTTGTCTCCCATGAGTGATCCAAGCCCCCTCCTGGACAGGCAGGGCAGGGGCTGCTTTTACTGTGCGTGTGTGGAAACAGAGTCATGGATGGGGGAGGACTCCTGCCTTCTTTCCATGACTCCCTATCCCTGTGTTGAACCTAAGGAGATTTTTTTTTTTTTTTTCAGTTTTTGTCCAGGGCTGGTTTTGAATCTACCACCTCTGGTATATGGGGCCAGTGCCCCATTCCTTTGAGCCTCAGGCACTGCCCACCTGAGGAGATTTTTCAAGTAAAGGGCTTATTCTACACTGAAGGCTCTTACTAACTAGAAATGAATCATTTGCAGATGTACATCAGTGACACCACCATGTTATTGTGAATAGATACCCAGAGTGTGTTAACAATCAACACAGGTCATATTCAAAGGAAAGGGTCATTCAAAGGTGGGGGTGGCCTGGGACGAGGCTTCACGCAGTACCTAAGCATTTAAGGTGGGTTTGGAAGAGCAGGTAGCATTTGAAATAGGGTAAATGTGGAGGGTGGGAAGACACCTGATTTGTGAATTTGGTTACTAATAAGGCAGATTCCTGGAGAATGACTAATTTTAGGAACACTGGAAAAAAGAAATCAAGTTTCTGGTCTTGCAAAGTATTGAACCCTAGACCAAGGTGAATGCCATCTAAAGAGGCCCTGTTATGACATCTGTGTCTTCATGAAAGTATCCTGGCTGGTATGAAAGAAAGGATGGCTTGGCTATTATAAGCCTGGGAGGCCTGATCACATCAGGGAGGGGGGAGTATGTTAGAGAGAGCTCTAGGGCCCGGGACATCTTCTGTGATGTTCCCAATGAAGCTCACTTGGCAGAGCTACATTGTCCTGGGGAAAGGTTCCACCCCAGTCTTTCTAGGTGAGAAGCTGGAGGGGGAAGTAGGCTCTGAGCCCCAGGTGTAGCCCCAGTGTTTCTTGGTACCCAGCTCTATTGCCAAGAACTAGGAGGCAGCTAACAAGCCAGCCCAGGGGATGCCTGAATACACAGGCCGGAGACTCATTCTTTACCCGCTTGGTGATTTTGGAATTAATTAAATATCCCATCTTACCAAAGCTTTAGGGTGCTTTTGCTGTAGAAAGCTTCTTTTCTCTTAACTAAATTGAGGCTCATAAATGAGAAATACAGTGCATGAAATCTCTGGGTGTCACACCATAAATCTCAGGCATGCGGCTTTGCAAATCTCCTTTAGGATAAATTGTAGCAATAGAGTTTGCGTTTTCTCCATGTATTGCTGGGTGCAGGGAGTTGAACCTCATGCAGTCGTGAATAATCTGACTGAAGACCATGCGGTCACATAGGAGGACACGAGGCCACTTGGCTGTATACCCTGAGGGCGTCCGGTCCTCTGTTCTCCGACCACCATCCAGAGGAATGGGTACTCTGTGCTCTGGCAGTAACCTTGGGAGAAGTTAGGAGGATCTGGGAAGATCAGGGGGAGGAAAGGGTATGTTGTGACCAGGAAAAGGGTGTGGGATTCTTGGAATCTGGTATAGGAGGATCTTTGACCTGAAATATACTAGATACATAATTAAAATTTGTTTGTTTATCTTAAACAGCCCTTCTCATTTCTTTCAACCTATCTCTTAGTATTTTATTCATTTGGTTAAATACTAAACAGCAGTTTAAAAAATGAGTGAACTGGATACCTAATGTTGAGTGAGAAATATAGGAGATATATAGGGTATGATAAAAACAGGAGAATGCATTGACCATGGACACAGACGGATCCAGGAAAAGTGCAAATTCCCAGGTGGAGTAAGAGTCATTATTTTCAGGAGGAAGATGAAGGGAGGGTGAGGCTTTAGATTTGTCTAATAAAATGGAGGGAACCAAAGTAAGTAGGTAAGATATTAATATCTATTCATTCTAAGTGGTATAGGTGTTCACTATGTTTGTTATATTATTTTCTATATGTCTATAATATTTCACAACTAAAAGTAAAATATTTTTAAAAGAAAAAAATTACAGTGTCTCTTTTTTTTGCTATTTGGAGAAGTATGAAATGAAACCTATTCAGAGTTTGCTGAGTAGTATGGGACTATTTATCTCTAAACTGTACGGTCTCAGGTGATTGTTTATATTTCTTATCCCTGCCTTTTATTGTCCCCTTGCCCTGGGGACATGTTGGCATTTCTTGGTGTTGTCAGTCAACCTTCCCACGTACTGTCCGCAGCAGCCGAGAGGGGAGACCAGTTAGACACAGGAAGGCTGGCTCTTCTCAGCAGTACACTGGGAGATGCAAAAGTGGACATGGAGGAAGCTGAGAGCAGAGCCATCTGTCAGCTGGGAACCTGGATGTGGCGACTGAAGTCAACCCTTCTCCAACTGAGATGTGCATCTGAATCTCCTAGAGACCTTGAAGATTCTGATCCACAGGTCTTGGTGACTCTGCATTTCTAGGTGATGTCATGGCTGCTGGTCCAGGAACCACGCTTTCGGTATTGAGGTTTTAAAAAAAGGAAAAGAAATGCACCCGGGTCCTGGGAGCCATCCTGCCTGTCACGTGAGTGCATTCCTCCAGTGGAGCTCCTGATTCCATGTGTGAGGACCAGCTGTAGGTGTAGTGAAGGGGAGGCCTGGTTGATCATTCTACAATAGCAGGTGAGGAAGTAGATGGCGGGGGAGTTTCAATGGTAGCTCACCCATGCCACTATGCGGGTAGCTCTTGGATTCCTGGTCTGTAGTTCAGCACTTTAACTATTTGACCACCTCATCTCTTTCCTCCTAGTAAGAAAACAAACTCAACAGTAAGAATGCACTGAATTGTCCATATCTTTGCCCTTAAGTAATTCCTCTGCAGGCAAATTCAGATTTAAAATAGAAAAGCAATGGGGAAGGGAAGAAAATTACTTTTTAGTCTTTATCATAAAATTCCTGTAAACTGCAAGCTCCTGTAGTAGACTTCACATTTAATTCCATTTTACCGAAAATCAATTTATGCGTACTATTTTATCAGCACAAACGGCATAAATAAAGGCCTACCTTAACTGATTACTGTGTCTCTGCCAGACTCTGGGTCCTTGTCTTTCAGGAACTTTCTAGAATTTTTGACTTTGGCAAAGTTTCTTCTCTAGACTTCAATTTTTTTCACCTAAGAGTGACATTGAACTCATTGTCACTAAGGTCTTTTCAGTTTTAATGGTTTTTGAGTCTAAAGTTTTTTTCTTTGTATACCTTAAATATGGTTTCTGAGACTCCTCTCTCCAGCTGTCATTTTTCTCTTTACATGGTTCACAGCTTTCCTGCTCAGGAAAGTGATAAGTGAAAAGAAGGACTATTGATACAGTGGTTACTTTATATTCAGGGAAGAGGGTCAGCACACTATTTAAAATCTGGCAACAGAACGACTTTCTGTTTGATTTTCAAAGGCTCTTAAGCCTCAGTCCTTCCCATAAAGAAAGTAAGTAATTAATTGTCTCATGTCTACCTTCCTTAAAAGAAAGTCAGTGTGGTGGAACTGTCAGGAAAGCCGATCAGGCCAATTGTGACTGTCCCTTCCTGCTTTGTGACCATAGGTCTCAAATGGAAAAAAAAACATAAACCGTTAGTATAACCCCCTGGGTAAATTCTGCCCAGACACTTCTTTCCCTTGAGAAGGGCCTGGGTTGAGATCAGTACTGGGAGTGCAAACTGGTAGCTCTCTTTGGGCTTGGAAAGGTATTGCTAAGGGTAGGGTTTCCCAGGCCAGGAGGGGGTACACTGTGTACCTCATGGATCCTGTGTGCTGTGAGTGAGGAAAGTCATTCTACCCCTCAGGGCCATGGCTTCAGACAAAGGAGGTGTTGTCCTGCAAGATTTTCTGGTCACTGGATCTAGGATTCTGCATATGAGTTGGACTTGGTGTGCAGACATAAATCCCACTTCTTAAAACTGAAGGAGAACTCAGGGACAAAGGTATGTATGCCTACCTTTGAGGGAAAAGGTATCAAATCAGGGTGGGTTAGTAAGGAAGATCAGAGGTCAAGACTAACAGGGAAGTGTGACTGCTGGAGTCTCCTGGGAAAAGTTGATGCTTTCATCTGGTGGTGTGATATGAAGCCAGGCATCCATGGCATGGACTGCACGAGTCCTTTGCACAGAAATGAGTGTTAGTGCTGCAATGGAATGAATTATAGGTGTGTTGTACTCCAGCGGATGACAGAGCAAAGCAAAGAGAAGCAAAGCAAAAAGAAAAGGTGAAAACCTCTGAGACCTGGTCTTTGGAGAAGAAAGTTCTCTGGTCTTCCATAATGACGACATGGACTATGCAAATCCACAGTGGGAAGCTCCCCAAGAAAATTTCTGTTTCTATGGGAAGGGGCAGTGGGAGGGAAGGAGGTACCTGTAAACTGCCAAGGGCAGCTTGCCTTGGCTCCCGGATTCTCTTCCCCAGGCTTTTCCTGTATAACTGTCCGGCAAGAAGGGTGAATGAGCACCTTGAGCCCTAAATAGGAAACCCCAGAGGCGGGGACTTGGGAAAAACTAATAAGAATATACACTTGAAAAAGGAGTTGCAAGAGTAGTTTCTAGTTCCCAGCAAGCTGTACAACTCCCTCTTTTAGAGTTCTGGTTTCCTTAGGTACAAAAAAGAGAGAATTTGTGATCTCAATGGTTTTAAAGCATATCTGTAAACTAGCATCACTCAAGGACCTTTTGAAAAATACCATGTCCGGGCTCTACCTCAGACAAATTGAATCAGAATCTCCGGGGGTGGGGCACAGTCTTTTTAAAGAAAATTCTACTGTGTCTCCAGGTTTGAGACCCACTCTCACTACTGAGAGTATAGTCTGTGCATCAGTGAGGGCAATGGCTCCTGCCCCACCTCAGAGACCTACTGAATACAAACCTGCCGTTTTAACAAGATTCTCACAGGATTCAAGTGTACACCCAAGTTGGAGAAGCACCAAGACAGCTCATCTCTAAATAACATTTTACTTTTAATTGTGAAATATCTTTAACATATAGAAATGCATAGAGAATAATTTAATTAACACCCGTATACCCATGCTGGTTTCATTAGCTCATTAGTTTTTACTATTTCTGTTTTATAATGTAATGACAGTTATTTTAAGTTAAAACTCCCTGGATCCTGTGCACGGTACTTCCTTCATAGATATAGTCATTATCTTGATTTTGGTCTTTCTCCAGCTCATTAATGGTTTTATATTATTATTGCACCCGTAGGTAATAATTTTCTGTTGCTGATCCACTCTTGCATTCCAGGGATAAATCATAATGGGTCACTTTGTATGTGTGCATATAATAGCACACTGCTGGATTTGTGGGCTACCGGTTTATTTAGGATTTATAGTATTAAATGAGATTGATCTAAAGGGTTCCTTTATTGTCAGTTTTTGCTGTGGAAAGTATGCTGGTCATATGAAATGAGGTAGGTAGTTTTACCCTTTTTCTATTCTCTGAGTTTGTTTGCAAAAGATTGAATTTATCTGTTTCTCGAAGAGTTAGACAAGTTTGCCTATAAAACCATCTGGGTCTTTTCTCTTTTGTGGGATGTTAAAGGTGATTCATTATTGATTTTTGATCTTTAATATCTATCAGTTTATTCTGAGTTTGTACTTCTCCTTGAGTTAATGTTGGCGATATAGCTCCTTCTAGAAAATTATACATTTCATCTGAGTTTTCAAATTTATTGACATCAAATCATTTATTCATTGAAAAAACGACTGCATCTGTGGTTATTATTTGATTTTCCTTTTTCTCTTTTGTCTCATTTATTAGTTTTCTTCAAAGAATCAGCTTTGTAAAGCACTTTCTGTTACTTTCTGTTACTTTCTGTTAAAATATTTTTAAAAAAATATTTTCTTTAAGTTTAGTTAGGTTTACATTTGCAACTTATTGAATTTAAAAACATAAATATATGTAAGAGTATCAATTTGACCTCAAAGTTCACTGTAGCTGCACATTGCAAATTTTGATCAGTGTTTTCATTGCCTCTCCATTCTAAATATCTAGTAAGTTCTACTTCAATTGTCTCTTTCATCCACTAGTTACACAGAAGGGCATTTTTATGTTTCTAAACATGTTGTTATTGTTTTTAGCTATCTGTTATTACTATTACCACTTTTAATTTAATTGCACTGTGGACAATAAACTGAATTCTCCGGCATCAGACCTGTGAAGTCTGACTCCCTTTGGATATAAAATGTGACCCATTTTTATAATTGTTCCATGTGTCTGGGCACTTACCGAGTTCATAAAAAGATGTTGCGTGTTAATTTTGTTATTCGAATCTTCCTCATCCTTACTGATTATTTTTCTGTTTGATCTTCCGATTCTGATAGTGTGGGTTTACCAGCAGTTCTTTATTTTCTGTAGGCTCTTACCTTGCACATAACAAGGCTGTATCACTAAGTTCATGAAAGTTTGCTATTGCTACATCTCTTTGCTAGATTCTTCTTTTATTATTTTTTTGTGCCCCTTATCATAAGTTTTTGCTGTAAAGTTCTAGTTCGATTGATAATAATTTCTTTTGGCTTAATGGTACACCTTTTGCCATTTTCTTATTTTCAACCTTTTAGAATGGTTTTGTTTTAGGTGTGCTTTTGGTAAGAATAGTGAATTCCATTTATCTTTTAAATTCAGTGTGTAACTTCTCTTTTTAATAGGTGAATTTAGCCAATTTATCTTGTTGTGTAATTGCCAATATATTTGGCCTATTTCTATCAACTGGCATTGTAGTTTTTAAAATATTTTACTATATTTCTTCTTCAATTTCTCCCTCTGTCTTCTGTTAAATTAATATATTTTCTTTTTTTGAAATAAAAGTAGATTTATTTTATTATATATTTATTATATTAAGTTAATATAAATTGCAAACAAATAATAGGTCATTGATGTATGATTCCTTTACCTCTTATTTTCATTCATAAGTCTTTATCTGAATTAATTAGACTGCACACTTAATTTTGTATACCCTTTGGTCATGTAATATTACTTTGTATTTGCTATGCTGTTTTCACTGCCATCACCCATGAGGAATACATACAATTCCATCTAGTGAATGTATCATAATTTACGTTTCCTATTCCTAAATATATAGTGATTCATTTTTTAATACAAAAGTTTACCAAAAAATAGTAACTTAAAACAGTTATGTTAGTATATTATGGTTCCACAGGTTAAGAATTTATATAAAACACAGCAGGGGGGGATGAAGAAAGATTTGTTAATGGATACAAACACATAGTTAGAAGAAATATTTAAGAATGTCCAATAGCAGAGCAGGGTGACTACAGTTAACAATAATGGATTGTATATTTCAAAATCGCCAGAAGAGAGATCTTGCAATGATCCAACACAGAAATGATAAATACTCAACGTAATAGATAAGCCTACATCCATAGACTTGATCAACACATATTCTACACATGGAACAAAATATCACATGTATTCCATAAACATGTACAAATATTATATGTTAATAAAAATGAATAAATAAATAACAGTGGGACATGTTATTTCTCTTCTAAATGTATGGGGCTTCCATTGGCATTGTTAAGAGAATGGGGGCCAGCTCAGATGTGTGTGAAATCAATATATTTTCTATGTCTCCTGTGTCCTCGGCTGGTTTGGAAGTAAACTTACATAAAATATTTAACTATAATTATTAATAGTTTTGAAAAAACCTGAATTTAATTTTTATAGTATTTCTAATCTCTCCCCCCAACATAGAATTTAGCAAACTCGAAGTACCTGCTGAATATGAACTCTAGTTTCTTTTTTTCCTATAGTTTTAGTTTATATTTTTTACGTACCATATATTATTTCTTATGATTGATGATTAATTGTAGTATTTAAAAGTTTACCAACACATTTTATTTATTCACGTACAATTGTTTCTTATATTGCATATCTTCTCACTAGATTTGCTTTAGTATGTCCTTTAATATTCTTTGCGTAAGGTCTATAAATTGTAACTCAGTCCTTATATAAGTCTGAAAATGTCTTTGTTTTGACTAATGCCTTAAAGATATATTAGATGGCTATAAAATTCTACATGGATGAGTCCTTTCTTTTTATACTACACCAGGAATTATTCTACTATTTATTGGTATTTTTGTTGCTGATAACAAGTTGGATGTCCTTCTGATTATAGATAATCCCCTTTTAAAAACATTCTATCTTTTAACATTTTTCTCTTTATTATCTTTGATAATCTAAAGTTTTGCTATAATTTGTCTAGGAGCAGAGCTATCTTAATTCTGATACATACTTGGGGTGAACTTTTTATCTAAACAATTCTGCCTTTCCTCAGCTCCGGAAAATTCTCACATTATTTTCCCAAGTATTGAGTCTCCTTCATCTCCTGCACTCTTTTCTTCTGACATCCTTTTGCATTATGTCTAAGAGCCACTCTGTCTTCTGTGTTTCTAAATCACTTTTTCAAGCATTTAGAAAATCTCTTTTTTCTCCGTCTGCTGCATTCTCAGGTAACCATCAACCTACTAACCTAATCCATCAATTGTCCATTGGAACGATACCATTCCAGCGTTCATCGTACCGTTGAAGCTGATACACTTTAAAATTCGTTTTTAATTTATTCCGATTTTATTTTCTATGACTATCCTTTTGATTTCTAGTTTTTATAATTGGCTCTTTTCCACGTTGCCTGCTTCCATTTCACTGGAGTCCTCTTTTGTTTCATAACTTCTAGCTCTTTTTAAACGAAAGTTCTCCATCACGTGGCTATTTGAGCGTATCTCAAATGTGTTCATTTAAAACTTTATGCAGATCGCCATAACATTTCTTTTAATCTGAAGGGAATACATATTGCAAGGATTAATTTTTGGCTTGCTTTCTTGGTGCGGTTTTATGTTTTTGAGTTTTACGCTTGAAGGCTAGGCTGCTTCTGAGAGATGCTTTCCCTTTCTCTAGCCAGGCTCACTCTCCCTGTCCCTGTCCAGCTGGTTATGTTGCCTTTCTATGCTTGCTCCTTCCTCAAGGTCAGGGCCAGGTTCACTCTCTGGTCAGTTTGGCTCAGTTCTGGGTCCCAAGACATCGATTCTAGGCCAGCAGCTCACTAACAATAGGACCTTCAGTGATGTCTTTTGAGGCTCCTTTTATTGTTGGCATCGGGGAGTTTTCTTTCATGTGATCCTGGCCACAAGCATTGAGCCCAGCCCTGGCCTGTCATTTCAGTTGGTCATCCTTAGAACTGCTTTATGCCCAGGGCCGGATTCCTGGCTGTGTGGACTGCTGCCCTCCCCAGAGCCCAGCTGGCCTGCAGCCTGATCTCCTCATTCCTTTCCATTTCTGCCCTGGATTTGAGAAATGGAGACACAATGCCTGTATTGTTAGGTCAGTTATGTATTTCACATGTCATCTACCCTTATGATGCATCTAGAGCAGAGTAGTACAAAATGTACCATCTTGCTCAAAGTCTAGATTTGCCAGAAAGAGGAGAGAGAGAGAGAGAGAGAGAGAGAGAAGGGAGGGAGGGAAAGAAAAGAAAAGAAAAGAAAGAAGAAAAGAGAAGAGAAGAGAAGAGAAGAGAAGAGAAGAGAAGAGAAGAGAAGAAAAGAAAAGAAAAGAAAAGAAAAGAAAAGAAAAGAAAAGAAAAGAAAAGAAAACAAACAAAACTAAGAAGCAGCAGCATCAGCAGCAGCAAAGGTAGAGCACTGCTCGCCAGCGGGGTTCCACTGAGAGAAACACTGAAGAGAGTCCCTTAAACAGAAGAGGATGACCCTACATGGAAATAAAAAAAAAATAAAAAAGAAAAGAAAAGAAAGAAACAAACAAACAACACAGTGGAAACCCTAGAAAGCCATGGAAAACTGCAGATAAATGGGAAAGATAACTACATGAGTAAATTTAAAAGAACATTGATTGCAAAAACAAAATTAATATTCTCTTGTGTGATTTTGAACAGAATAAATTTCTAAAAATTAAAAGGGCCACAGCTATCACTCAAAAGCAGGAGGGAGCTAAGTGGAGGTTCAGATTCCAGTGTTTTAGTATTATTAGGAAAATGAGAAAGGCAATAGTTTGTAGGTTCTAATGAATAAATAATATGTATTTTAATTTCAAGGGCAACCACTATGTAAGGAAAGAATGTGTAACTATCCATTGGATAGAGGGAAAATCAAATAATTAAATATATTTGGTTATCTTTGAATACAACAGAAAGCGAAAGTAGAAAGGCTGTAAAAGAAGGAAGTCTAAATTTAAAAAATATATTAAAGTGGCAGATACAAACCAGAAGAAACAGTAATTCATTAAATGTAAAGTGATTAACTCAGGTTAAGGCTGAGACTGTCAGACGGGGTAAAAACTAATAAAATTCAGCCATATACTCGCTGCAAAAGATGTTACACAAAGCACATACATGGTTAAAGCAAAAGATTAGGAAAGGATATATGAAGACACTGTCCATAAATCAACATGCACCCAACAACATAGCTTCAAAATGTAAAACTGAAAATATTATTCAAATGGACACAAACTTATAAGAACATGTTTCTCTTTTTAAATCATCAGGGAAAAACACATTAAATGGTGAAATACAAATTAAATTAAAATGTGGTATTACTACAACGGTTAAAATAAAGATAGATGGTGCAAAAATTTGGCTAGAATGTGAATTAACTGGAACTTTCCAACAGTATCTGGGCTGTGAAAATTGGCACAGAGATTTTAAATCCATTTTTCACGACCCTCGAAGGTCTTCATATCCTAACCCCAGCAGTTCTCCCGAGGATGTACCAGCATCGCTGAGCACAAGCCTACTAGGAGGGCTGCACAGGAATGCTCACGGCACCCGTGCCCACGATAGCCCCCAGCTGGAAGCATCCCCACCACTTCCGACTCGGAGCTGGTCACTTGCATTTGGCATGTCCCTGCAGTGGAACATGGCACAGCGCCGCAGTAAGCAAGCAAAACCACCGCGGTGACCTCAGGGCCGCCACTCTGAGTAAGAGGAGCCGGATGGCAGCGGCACTTGAAGTCCCGCTTATACAGAGTTTGCGCTTCTGGGTCCCAGAGTGGTGGTAACTTTTAAGGAGGAAGGTGGTGTTAGCCAAATTTGGCGGGAAGGGACTTCTGAGGAGCAAGTGATATCTTGTTTTTTAACCTGTTCATTTTTGTTTTGTGGAAATGTACCAAGCCATGTATTCATTATCTGTGTGTGACCTAATAATGAATTAGTTAGAAATAAATTCTCATGAAAACAACACTAACATGTTTTATTAGGAGGAGGACCAAGGACGTATACCCGCTGCTCCCTGCGGCTGACAAGGGGATGCAGAGGGTAATAGATGGGAAAGGGAATGAAGGAATTAAAGGAGAAATGAAATGAGCAGAGGGCAGGAGAGGGGGAAAGAGAGGCAGGTGTCACCGCTGCAGGCTCTGACAGTGTCCTGAGGGAAATGGGACCCGTTCCGTCTACTCCTCTGCCCGTTCTGGAGAGAGGCAGCCTCCTGCTGGCTCAAGTAGCACGTGGTTGTTCACTTAACCCCTGAGGGATGTGTATGATGTCCCCTGCTCCTCCTCAGGCACATCCCAAGCTCTCTGGGCGGTCAGGCAGGTTGGCTGGGGTTCACCAGGACCGAGTTTGGAAGCCGATGCACGCAAGGCACGGCGCAAGTATGGGTAAAGCACTTTTTACTCCCATTTTATTGAAAAAGAAACTGAGATTGAAAGAGGACGAGCAACTGGCTCTAGCTCTGTCATCCGCATGGAAGAGCAGAGGTCGGGGTGAACACAGGCCCAGCTGTGCCTGCCACAAGTGGGTTCACGCTTTCTGGGGAACCCAGCACTCTCAGCAGCAAAGCTCCACCCAGCTCAGCAGCTTCTAGATGTTTCTACAAAAGAAAGAAAGAAGATTCTGGGAGAATCAGTTTCAAGAACATAAGGTATCATTTGCACACTGGAATAACACACTGGAAAGAAACATCCTTCCCTTAGTTACCTCCTGCACAATTGACTTCATGGTTCAAACGGGTCCTGGGAAAGTTAATAAAATAAAGATGTATCAGATCAGCTCTAGTGCCTCAGTTTCAATGACCAGTGTGTACAGAGCATGTACCATGTCCTGTCACTGGTCTAAAACACGTGTCTAAGCACCAGTGTACTAGTTCAATTTTTAAGCTTCAGTTTTTTATTTTGTTTAACCTTTAACTAACTCAGCCTTTATAGCCCATCTAAGACTCAAGTTCAAAGCTGCATGACCCAGCCAGTCTCAAGCTCTGCAGCTCAGCAGCCTCACATAGCAGGGTTGGTACTGGCACCCACAGCCAACAAGATCCGGAATGTGGAAACACGGGCCAGGTAGGACAGGTGTGAGGCCAGTGTTCCCTGGAAATCAGAGTCCCGGCTGTTCTGCCTCAGCCCCAAGCCTGGGACACCAGGGCAGGAAGGGGCTGAGAACAGAAGGCCCGCCTCGCTGTGCAGCTCGGTCTAAAGGATGTTCACTTACGGAGAAACTCTCCCAGGCTCTCTGGGGAGCAGTGGGTAGGCTCCTCTGGCTTATGGATGAGGAAGGACAGACTGTCCTCCAAGGGCTCCTGTGCTCTCTGCAGACAGCTAGAGGAGAAACCCAGGCTCCCAATTTGCAGTGTAAGCACCATCCTCCCCAAACGCACTTGCGAGAAGTCATTGCAGTGGCAGTGGCAATGTAACGTTCAGGAGATGGGTCTGAGTAGAGCCATACCTCATGTTTATAGTTTTTTAAAAGCATTCTAAGGACATTTACCCAAACTAGTTATTAAGACAACTTTTTCTAGCTGTCAGATTCCTTCATTGGCACTTCTTTCTCATCTTCATTTTCTTAGCCAATGAGAATATTAAGAGGTTTGTTTAGCAAACTAACTTACAGGCTCAGAGGGAAATCAAGCTGAGGGTTTTCACTGCCTCTGCCCTCACGTTCTTATCTCAGTGAGAACCCTCACTGTGGCCCTCTCCACACATCCTAGGGATGATAAGTGAGAAAATGCAATTCCCTCTGCCTTCTCCATGCTCGCCTCCCCATCAAGCCTGGCCCTGCTGCCTCACTTCCCCACAGCTCACCTTGGGAATGGGAAACTGGCTGGACCTTTGAAAGAGAAATACTGGGGTTGTGTGTCGCCACATTGCCCATCTCTCCTGAAGTGTTTCCCTGAAATACTCTCATTATTTTGAGTTATGCTTTGATGGGTCATCTCTGCTCTGGAATGGTTGGAGTGCAGACCCTTGGAATTACATTTTATAGCTGGGTACATAAGGTATTATATTATTCTGTTAACGACAAAGAAAATAATTTCCAAACTGTTTACAAATCTAAGGAAGAGAGTGATGTTGTGGAGCCTGTTAGGAGGGGACATAGTGAAATGTTACAGCTGACCACTACAGCCCTGTGTCTGAGGCTCAACAGGGTTTCTAGGGCTCTGCAGGCCTCTCCAGGTCTGTGTAAGGAGCCCTGCTGCTTCCTTGCTTCCTCCCTCCCCACTGAGCCCACCTCACCCTTCCTCCCCTTCTCTGCCCTCCAGTGAACAGGCTTACCCTGTCAGCCTCTCTCCTGGCGGGGGGGGGGGGGAGGGGGTTCTCTGTCCCCTGAGGGTTGGGTGAGCATACCTTCCCAAGCCCTACTGAAGTGGGGCCCTCAGTGCACCCTGATGGCCCTGACTTCCTCAGCTCCCTAAGCCCCCAGCCCACTGCCCCTTAGCTGTGACCCTTAAAGGGCAGGAAGCCAGCTTGTCTGTTGGGCACCCACAGCTGCAACACCTAACCCAGCCCCACCCAGGCATACGGGGGGAGGGAGAGAGGCCCATGAGCTCAGTATCCCCAAGTCCAAGTGCATCCTGGGTGAATCAGCAGAGGATAATCTTGACACCTATGGTGGGGGGTCCCAAAGTGAAGGTTTGGTGGTACAGGGCCTGGGCAGCTAGGGGGGACACCCTGGCATCCTGGCTGAGGGCCCAATCTATACCCCGGGCAGAGGACCACAAGGATGGAGAGCCCCTCCCTGGGACAAGGCCCACCACCCCGCTGTGATCAGTCTCTTCCAAAGGAGCTGCTCATGTTCCTGTCACCAGATGACCAGATGAGCAGCAGGTCCCCAGTCTCATTGCAGGCGACAGGTAGCACATCCTGTGCCCTCTGTGTGTTCACCATGGTGTCTCTGGATGGTGTGTCTGCATCTGTCTCCACCCAAAGCTTAGTTAGTGATGGTGGCTGAGAGCCAGTGAGTGTCGCCAGGAGTCAGGGGCCCCGGGACAGCATTTGCTGGGGGCCTGGGCAGTTAGATGGAGGCTTCTGTCTGAATAGGGCTACCCATGTTATTTTGGGCTTCATGTTTTTAAAGGTTTGGAAATTTCAAGGAAGAATGTCTTTTCATGATGAGCAAATTGTGTAATGTTCAGATCACTGCATCTGCCACAGCCACGCCCTCCTGCCCACCTGCTGTCTGTGGCTACCTTTGCACCACAGGGGGGCTGCCTGCCCACAAGCCTAAACCATCTGCCCCAGACCTTTGCAGACAAGGTTTGCCAATCCCTCTCTAGGAGGCAGAAACACGGGGAACCACAGTGACAGTGTGTTGGAGAAGGGACTTGGGGACCTGGAGAGTCTATGCGCCCTGCAGCTGCCCAGATGCAGAGCCCTGCACCACAGCACTCAGAGACGGTGGCCACTCCGCCTCCCTGGAGTTCACAGAGGGCGGGCAGAGTCTCAGTTTAACATAAAGACCTATAGACAATGTGCCGGGGTTGAGTGTCACATCAGTTTTACACCGGAAGAAGTGAGTCTCACTATTGCCATTAGAAGATGGCCCTGGGAGGAAGATTTCAGAAAAAGGCTAAATTTGGGGAGCAGCAAATCTCCTGGCTTCCTCATGGGGTCGGTCACCCACCTGGCCGCTGCCCAGCCCTGTTAGTTGGTGTTCACGTGCGTGGTGATTGATATTCACGTCCATTTTAATGTTTGGCACGTCTTCCTTCTCATTGCTGGAAACAAGTTCCCTTCTGCCACACAACTGTTTGAAGTTTCCTTGTAATAAAATTAATTTTTAAAAATGCAATTGTAATTTCCCCCTTCCTTGCCCTACATAGAAATTTCATGTCCTTGCCTGCATCAGAACCTACCAAAAGCAGCTGTACCCTACTTGGGAACTTTACCAACGTTGTCTTCCTTCTAGTTAACACTGGAAGCAATGTGACTACCTTAGGAATAATAAAGTGGAAATCTGGTCTTTTCCTCCCTCATGTGGGACAGGCCCTTTGTCCCATGTTGAGACACTTCAATGCCAGGAAGGGGAGGTGTGAGCAGTGACACCCTCAGAAGCACCTGCTGGGAGCCGGACGTTAGCATGCTCCCGAGTGTAAAGGCATCACCACCAGATGCGCAGCTCCCACAACGTCCAGGAAGAGTAGAGAATTCCTTACCGCACAACATGCTGAGTGCTGCTTTCACCTTGAAAGACGAATTCCTTGTTGGTTGTGATGCATGTACGAAAATCTGAAAGAGGGCGGTGTCTGGGTAGCCTCTGCCACTGTGCACTGGCAAGTCCAGTCATCATTTCTGCTCTGGGGCAGCACGGCCCCCTGGTTCTGGTCCACACACGTGAGGCCAGGTGAATTGAGATAGAGGAGCTGATTCTCCTGAACCTGGAGGCCAGAAACAGAAATAAGATTTCCAGGCATGGGCAGGTCTCCCTTTTGGAGGTGCAGAGGGAACGTCCACTCCAGGGCCCTCCCCCTGCTCTGTCCTGGAGGCAGCCCTGAGCCCTGAGACACATCACTCCAGTCTCTGCCTCCTCTACATGGCCACCTGTCCTGGGTGTCTCAATGTCACTTTTTCTCTTCCCATAAGGATTCCAGCCACTGGATTTGGGGTCCATACTAATCAAGTCTGACCTCGTGTTAACTCCATTACATCTCAGTAAGGTCACTTTCAAGGCACCTGGGCCAGGACTTCTGCACATCTTCTGGAGGGACATAGTTCAACCCAGGGCAAGCAGTGGGTTCCTCTTAATTTAGGACCAACTGAACTGACATTGTGTGAACAAGGGCCCTGGTACCTGCACGTCGTCCTCCCTGCAGGTCCATGAGATGACGGGCTCCCCTGGGAAGAGCGCTGAGTGTCACTGATGGTCCTGTGTCCTTCCACTTGACCCTCAGACCAGCCGAGAGCTGGACATCGCAGGGGCCCCCGTCCTGTGCAGACGGTCCTGGGCCTCTGAGCCTGAGATGCTGCTGAGCACCAGTGGGCTCTGGACCCACCCTGCCAGTGTACATGGTGCTCCAGAGGGTCCCTCACCAGCTGAGATTCTTCCCCTGCTGTTGGTTTTAAGTTTCCTCTGAGGACAAAGCATGATCAGCCCAATTCTCATGTGGGAAAACTGACTCATCTGTACTTGGTAATTGTCCTGAAGTTTTGGACCTGGTTAAAACATCTGACATGTTGGGCATGTCCTTAGCAAATAACAGGGAGACTCTCTCAGAGCAATTCCACTGAACATGGGCCACTCTGTGAGAAACCTCTTGGCACCTTCAGCACGTGGAGAGCACAGATGGCCGAGGTGCTGGGGCCAGGCCTGGGGCTCAAGGACCATGTGAGCGTCTGCCATCCCCAGGTGAGCCCAGCTGCAGGGTTCCTGCCACTCCTGGGAGCATCTTAGCCTCATGAGCTGCCTCTTTTCTGCTCTAGGCAGCCAGGCCCCAGGTTGGGTCACCAACCAGGGCCTCTGTAGCCACTGAGCTGGTTGGTGTTATTAAAGGTCCATCATTGTGGATAATCTCAGTCGGGCTGTGCTGCTCTCATCACAGATCTGTCTCCCATCCACAGACTTGTCACCTGTGTTTTCATAGTTACCCTGCTTTGATTTCACGTTAAGCAAGAATGAAACGTGAACAAGAATGGCTGTGGAGGGCTGTGGAGAGCCATGGTCTCTGTTTCTGAGGAATGTGTGCTGGGTTTGAGGAGACGGCTCATCTGGCTATAATCTCTGGCCATTTCTAAAGGGGTGTCTGCTTCCTGTGGCTGTCACTCAAGTCTGAGTCCCAGCAGGCACAGAGCTTAGAGACAATCCAGCAGTGACAACTCTCCACCCAAGAAAACTTAGAGTGAGGGAGGGAGGGTACAGGGAGAAGCTCTGGAAGCTTCTGTCCATCTCTTCACAGTGCTTGGGGTCGTTGTGACCCTTAGCAACCTCCGTGGGAGGGTGCCTGTCATCCTTGCTGCTCGGGGGAAAGGCTAAGACACAGAGAAGTCCTGGAGTCAGCTCTGGAGTTCCCAGACAGCTCGTGGTGAGACCTGGAGCTGTGCCGTGGCCCTGGACGTTTGAGGCCTCTGACTTTGCAGCCTCAGCTCCTCTGGCCTCCTCTTCCGGCTCCCACCTGGGCCGCAGGGAGGATGGCCTGCCTTCCTCAGGATGCGCTGGCCTGAGCGGGGTCCCCCCCTTCCTGCTGAGCCCCAGTTCCTTTGCCAGGGGTTGAATTTCTGGGAGTTCCCTGAACAGGGACCAAGATCACAGTGCCGGGGAGGCCTCCCCTCTGGTGCAGCTCACAGGACCTGTCTTGGTCCAGCCTTTAAGACCAGCAGAGTGCTGCCTGCAGAAGGCCACTTCCCTGAGGATGCTTCTCCCTGGAACTTGCCAGAAAGTGCCCCTGAGGCTCCTCCCTGGGCGGGCACCCCACCCAGGCCTTCCACTGAAGCTTCCTGCATGCTCTTGAGTGAGGCTGTCAGCGTCTGAGGGCTCATGAGGGTCCTTGCACTGCTCTGCCTTTGCCCCGCCCCATGTCAGGCCTCCCTGGGGCCACAGAGCCACGGGCAGAGTGGCCTAGTGCTTGGGCTGCAGACATGTGCCCTGTTGGGCCGGCCTGGGTGTCCACCACTGCTCGCCACTTCTCAGTCATTTGACCATGTGTGGCCACTTGGTTCCTGGACATCTGTCCCTTGTGCTTAAATGAGAAGAATGACAGAGCTTCTAGGTTACCATGGTAACTAAGAGCTGAGGTTCGGATAGGACCGGCCAGGCACCGTCACACAGTAGGCTCCCAGGGTTGAAGGCACCGAGGCTGCCAAGGGTCAGGCCAGGACTCCAGTGCTCTGCTATACTCTTTCCTGATCTGCGTGTGACAGATATCACCTGGGGTGGAGGTCCCATTCCAGCCAGAGGTGCCTGTCAATGGTCATGTTCTATTCTATCCCTCTGAGCACAAAGCTGGAAAAGGTGGAAGCTCTCAGTGCAGACACAGGCTGGGCCCCCACAAGCCTCTGTGAACAGACAGTGCAGTTGTGTTGGCGTTAAAGTGAAGACACCTCCTTCCACTGTGCTGCTGGCCCATCAACGCTGAGCTCACGGCCCACAGCACGTCACTCACAGTCACATGCGTGTCTGGCCCAGGCATTTTCTCCGCGAGGCACACCACCACCTCTTGTCTTTGGGGACACCAGATTGCACTTCAGCTCTATATGTGGGGTCAGTGGAACAGCAAAATTGCCAAGCAAAGCATAAAAATGCAAAAAAAAAAAAGTGCTGTGCTAAATCAACTGCACAAGGACACGTGTTCCCAGCCTGGGTGCCGAGCTGGGGGTAGGGTGGAGAGTGCATCACTAGGCTGGGAAGGTTCATGTTAATGTCCCAGACTCCATCCCATCTGTGCAGAGCAGCCTCCTTGGACTCTGAGGGCCCCCGGCCAGCCATCCCCCCGGCTGATACCCTCCACGCAGCCACAGTTGGTTCTCCAGGGACCACCTTCACCCCTCTCCGCCCGCGCCCAGAGCCTTGCCTGGAGCCACCCACACTGGAGCCTTAGACACTCTCTGCACCTTGAAGAAGCGACATATATTTGTCCAGATGCACCTCACAAACAAGGCCTCTGATGTCTACAGTGTTTTCGTGTTATTTATTGCTGTTTCCAGGAAGAAAATCTGAATTTAGATTTGAGCCATCATCGTTATTTAGCACTTGCATCCCCGCATATCAGTGCGAGGCTTTCCAGCCCCGGCTCCATTAGTTGGTCCCACTCTGCATCCCGGGAGTGCAGCCCAAGTTTCTGAGCCCCAGCTCCTCTATGGCATCAACCACGGTCATGGAAGACCCCCACGTAAAGCCCACTTGGAGAGGAAGCAATTACCTGGGCCTGGCAGTGAGGCCTCCCTGGGCTGAGAGGGAGCGTACATCCTTCAGGACCAGTACAGAGGTGCTTCCATCTGTGTAATGGCCCTGAGCCCTCCCTTGCTGGGTGCTTGGAAGGAGAGACACTGTAAACACTACCCTGACCCACCAGGGCCCTCTGGAAAGGGGTCATCTGGTGGGCAGGAGGCCCCTGTCATTACAGAGCCTGTCACCATGCTCTGAGCTTGGTGGCGACCTGGCCAATGCACCGTTAGAGAGACATTGGACCAAGGACCAGAATAGTCACCTTCTTAACTCTTGGAGTCCCCCGGGGAGGTGTGCTTTAGGTGACTGTCCTGTCATCCTCCTCCATCAAGATTTTAGGGGTCACAGCCAGCATGGGAGTCCAGTGGGAGTTGGAGGTGTCACTCTTCGGCTGAGCCCAGCCCACTGAGCCAAGGCCTCACTCAGGAAGGCTGGCTGTGGGTGGGGGCTGCTGGGTCACCCCTGGCTGTGACCCTGACCCATCAGCTCCTTCCTCCACCCACCCTGCAGACTGTATTTGTCCTACACTTTCTCTCCCTAATGAGAGATTTGGGGGTAAGGGACCTACATGGCTGTCCCCTTCCCCTGCCTCAGTACCGAGTGGGAGCAGATGGAAACGTGCCAGCTCCTACTCACGAAATCACCCTGCTGCAGGGGCCCAGGCTCTTCCTGAGGTGGCCATGGTACTGTGACAGCCGGAGGGAGGGCAGAGCTGAGAGTGGTCAAATTAGGACATGGGTTCCATTTAAAGGAGCCTTTCCCACCTCTGGCTCTTAGAAGTTGCTCCCTGACCGCTGTGTCCCCTTCCTGACCCACAGGTTCCCTTTCCTGCCTCTGTGGAGCGGACACTGCAGCCCCTTTGGGGTGAAGACTGAAAATTCCTGATGGTCTCTGGAGGGCAGCCTCCCAGCCACTCTTGGTTAAGTGACTTCTAAGTTTCGGGAGGCTGGCCGTGGGGGAGCCATCTGCTTTGATTTGGTGATTTGAAGACATCTGGAAGACATCGGTAAACTTTCTGGAAGCCAAGTCAGTCAATGGACAGTATGACTCCCTACTAAGAGGTCACTGAGGAGGCGCCAGCCTGGTGTGAGGTTAACCCTGGAGAGTCGCCCTTCGTGAGAGGGAAGCATGTTATTTAAAATGGCAAAAGGGACTTGGCTGCACCTGCTCCATTTGCACATTTCCCCATCACTTTGTGTTCCTTAGGAGTTAAAAGACACTTTGTCAAGCTGGGTGGGGACAGGAACTGTCCTCACGGCTGTGTTCCATGCTGTGGCAAACTCCACGCCCACATCCCCAGGTGGAGAGGCTGTGCTGTATGGGATTCCTGGGGCTTCCCACTCCCACGCTCCTGCCCAGACCCAAGGCGGGCCTGGCACCAACCGCAGAAGCCCAGGTTCAGGTCCACATGAGCCCTGGGGGCTCCCCAGGCAGCACATGGATGTCACGGGGATGCCTCAGTGGATGGGCCATGACCGTCTCTTGAGGCTATCGTGTGGCATTTTCACGGAGTGGTGGGACAGTCACAGCACAGTACCATAAGAGGGACCCAAAAATCTCTCTGGTCGATGGCTGCTCCTACCACAGCAGGAGCCTCCTCTGAGGCCCCTGGGATGATAGGTGCACAGCAGGCACATGGTTTCATCCCTGGGAAAGCTGCTGAGAGCAGACTGCCCCTGCACAAATAACTTTTTTTTTTTTTTTTTTTTTTTGAGACAGAGTCTCACTCTGTCACCCTGGGTACAGTGCCGTGGCATCACAATTCACAGCAACCTCAAACTTGAGCTCAAGTGATCCTCTTGCCTCAGCCTCCCAAGTGGCTAGGACTACAGGCCTACCTGCCACAATGCCCGGCTAATTGCCCTATTTTTAGTAGAGACGAGGTCTTGCTCTTGCTCAGGATGGTCTCAAACTTCTGAGCTTAGGCAATCCACCCTCCTCAGCCTCCCAGAGTTTTGGGATTACAGGTGTGAGCCGCGGCACCCAGCCTTACACAATGACTTAACATTGTCAATTACAAGCACGATCCTAACTTTAAAGGCAACTAACACTGAACTTTTTCTTCTGATCGTCAATGACGTGTTTACTAAGCCTCACTCTACTACAAAATATCATCATTTTATCAGCATAAAAGAGGATGTTGGTGCCCCAATTTATGACAACAGAATACTCAGTAACTCCTGTCATTTCCATCCGTGTTAACCAGATTAAAATGACCACCCACTAGTTAGCATTATTTAGACGGAGGAGGGAGTCCGTCCTTTTGTGAGTCTGCCCGCTTTTCAGCAGAAGTGCTTGATGTGGATTTAGAGAGTCACTAACAGCCTGCAATCAATATTAAGAGTGGCTCAATACACAAGAATTATCTGTGGCTGAACTGTCCTCAGATTTATAAGTGATCAGCAAACACTGCACGTGGTCCAGGGAGCTTTACAGAGTTTGCAGAGAGAGGTAAGAGAGTGGTGAAGAAATCAATCAGGTTTCTGAGTGTGCATTGCTTTACAGAGTGAATAAATGAATGCATGCTGGGAGGGATGTGATGGGGGTGCTAGGACCTCCCTGATGGGGCAGGCAGCAGAGCGGAGGGGCACGGCCAGAGTAGTTCAGGGGTGCCGAGCACCACATTCTCGCTGCGCTGGAAGGTCACAGCTCCCTGGGCCCCACGTGCCACCTGTCTGCAGAATCTTAACACCTGCCCTCATTGCCTTCCACATCCTGGTTCCTCTCCCAAAGCTCCACAGCTTCTGTGTGCCTTTCCCTGTGTGTTCTGTCTTAAAAGGAATCTAACATCTGGGTAGATATGACTCGGTTTGCTATGGAAGACCGCTCCCTTAGGTTTTAAGTCATATTCGCAGATAAAATCTAGCATTTATGGTAGATTCCTAGTCAGAAAAGCAAAGCATTTAAACCACCACCAGGCCGTCTTTGAGGTTGAGACCCCATGAATGTGCTATTCATGCAAACTGAGTGCAGTGCTCTTGGAGGGGCCAATCCAGCACACTGCAGCTCCTCAGATATACTGTATTTGCCATGCACAGGTTATTTGTCCAAATTTATGAGGGAAAAATGAGGGTGCACGTCATATATAGGTGGTACTAATTCTGTACCTATATAAATGTTTTTAATTCTTTTATTTATGCTTATGCATTAAAAGTATAATTCTATGTTTAAAAAATGCTAAAATTCCTTTATACTATATAATACTGAAAAAAATACCTAAATGTAAATAAGTAAAATCTGAATTAAGAAATTAAAACCATAGAGTTTTTTTCCCGAAAGTTTGGCCCAAAAAATGTGGGTGTGAATTATCATGGGAGCACATTACACATGACAAAATACAGCGTGTGTGTGTGTGTGTGTGTGTGTGTGGTTGGCCCTATATCCACGGGTTCCCTACCCACGAATTCAACCAAACTCAAAGCAAAAATACTAAAAAATATATATTTGTAGTGAACAGGTACAGACATTTTTTTCCTTGTTATTCTCTAAACGATACAGCATAACAGTGATTTACATAGCATTAACATTTTATTAGGTGTTATAAGTGATCTAGAGCTGACTTTAAGTGCGCAGGAGGTGTGAGCCGGGCTCAGGCAGACTGACAGCCTTCTGTACCAGGGACTTAAGAGTCTGTGGGGTTTGTTGTCTGCAGGAGGTGCTGGAACCTCTCCCCCAGATACAGAAGGACAACGCTGTGTGTATGTCTGTACAGAGACAGACATATATATATATAGTGCCTATGCATGGAGAGAGATTTATTATGAGGAACTGGATTACAGGATTATGGAGCAGACAAGCTCCTCGCCACTGGGGAGGTCAGCAGGCTGGAGGCAGAGAGCTGAGGGGTGAGTGTTGGTCTGCAGGTCGCAGGTTTGAATCCAGGATGCACCAAAGCTGGAGCCTGAAGGCGGGGGAGAGTCTGCCATCCTGGTCCCCAGGCAGGAGGAGGTCCCCTATCACTGGGGAGGTCCCCCGGGGCTAGGAGGCTGATGCGGTGGGATACTGCAGTCGGGGCTGGAGAGAAGGTGGGAATTTGGCCTGGTCCCAAGGACAGAGGGCTCCCCTAGTGAGAGCAACAAAGTCACTGGGTGACACCTGGCTCAGGAGTGAGCCACTGAACCACAGTTACTGGGCAGGCATCTTCACATCACCACATTTTCATTTGTCACCTCGACTTTTTGCAGAGAGCCCCACAGTTAAGTTTGAGGATGGCGCAGCCTCAGGGAAGTTCCTGGTGAGACACTTATCAGTTAAACTGCTCACCCCTCCCATGTGGCCTGCGAGGTAGTTCAAGAGCCCCCTTCTTCACAAGTTTTCTTGGAAGAAGAATTTAATAGAAAATAGAAATGTGGGCTGGATGGGAGCTGATAGCGACTGGTGGTGAGTGACATTACGATCCCCGCAGTCACAGCCAGCTGCCTCTGCTTCACCTCCGAGATCATTAAACAGATAAAATGAATCTTTCAAAGCCTCTTAATAGTTATGCATTATTCTAAGCTTTCAATTTATGTGCTTTTCCCCTTTTCTATTTATATCTGAGTATTTTCCCTCAAATTCAATACACCTTTTACTCAAATTGCTTATTTTTCAGTGGGGTACTGTCTGAGCCTTAGACAAGCAGTATTGGTAGCAAAGGTCTCAGACATTCCAGGAAGACTTGGATAAGACACAGCAAGTGCTCCAGGAGTTCCAGGTGGCTCGATTCCAAGTCTGCAGAGCAGTGTCAATGTGGCCTCCAGCTCCACGTCTGGAAATAAAAAATAGAAGATGCAAACAACTGCAGGAGGAAGCAGGTGGTAAAAGCTTAAGGCCAGAGAATATTAATTGTGGAAGGTTTATATAAGATATCTAAATAAAGCCAAGGCGAGTTGAAAAAGTCCTGTGGAATTATATACCTCCTTCATCCCCCTGGTCAGGCACACAGGTGTATGTGCACGCACACACACACACACACACACACACACACACACACGTGCCATGCTGAGCCATTTCCATCTGTGGCTGCCATGCTTGAAGTTGGCATGTGAAGGGTAGGTCAGGTTGGTAGCTGATGACTTTTGAAAGGAGCCTCTGGGTGGGGAGGCCTGGAACAAGCCTCACTTTCTGCCCCCATGAAATGGATGTGATGATCCCAGGGGTTAGTGTGAGGCTCCTGAGACATGGGTAATTTATGTGGTAAGCACTCAGTGAATATGTCAACTTTTGCAGGAGAATCAAAGCATCCTGCCCTACCTCTCATATCCTAACTTTCTACCTTGCATAGGGATGCCCGTGCCTGAGCTAGAGTGAGTGCCCTGTGTGCCTGGGACTCCCCTGGTTTGACAGTCTGGAGTCCTGAGAGACGCCCAGTGCTGGGTACCTCCCTGAGCACCACCTCCTATACACATGTTTTGCCTCACTCCTGGAATTTTTGGAATGGCATTCTATTGTAATATGGGCGAGAAAACTCTTGGGAATAAGAAACACAGCCAGTCCCAGATTGGCTCGTGATCAGAAATTGGACTGAGCCCTTCTGTAATGAATGTCTGTGATTATGTTCACTATCGCTTTAAATTTCTTTAGAATCTATACAAAGATCTGATTTACTGACATGGAAAGATCTAGAGGGATGACTTTACTCTGATTTAGAAGGAGTTTGTTGTTTATTCTCTTTTTTTTTCTTTACACATAGTATAAACCCTCAAAATAGAAATACCACATATGAGTATTTTCATTTAGTTAATTTTCTTTTGTTCAAAAAGTTTGCACATAAAACTATCAACCACCTCCCACTCACCATCAGGTGTGAATTTTCTTACTGTTTTTTAATAGTTCGTGGATGTGGTAGGCAGAATGGTGCCCTCCCAAAGCCACTCAAATCTAAATTTCCAGAACATGTGAATAGGCTGGGTTTTATGGCAAAGGAGACTTTGAGGTAGCAGGTGGAATGAAGAGTCTTAATTAACTGACCTTAAAGAGGGGAATCCCCCTGGATCACCCAGGTGGTCAGTATAGTCACCAGGGTTCTTGGAAGTGTAAGAAGGAGGCAGGAAAGATAGATTAAGCTGTGACCACCAGCAGGGCTGGACAGAGGGACACTGCTGCCCTCTGAGTGAAGGGAGAGGCTGTGGGTCCAGGAATTCCAGCGGCCTCTGGAAGAAGAAAAATGCAGGGAACAGGCCGTCCCCTCAGGCCCTGGCTCTGCCCAGGGAAGTCCTTGTCAGGGTCTGACCTTGAAACTGTAAGGGAGTAAACTGTGCTGCTGAAGCCACCAAGTTTGAGGTGATGCGCTATGGGGGTGACAGTTAATGCAGCAGGAGGTTTCACTTAGGTATATTTTTACTAATGGGTCACAACATCAGACAGAGCAAAACAGGAGTTGGTGAAGATGTTCATGTTATCTGCTTATAGACAGTCCATGAGAGACCGGACAGCCCTTCCCGGAGCTGTGCAGGGACATCCCGCCAAGGCTGGCTCTGCTGACACCTCTGCCTTCACCTATCGTGTGGTGACCCAGCTATACAGACTCGGGGCTGTGTGTAAGGCCTGCTGGACCCCCTGAGGATCCCCGGAACATACAGCAGAAAGTACCTTGTGGCTGAATTCTCTTCCAGGGAGGGTCTGGGTACAGGCTGGGCTCACTTGGTGTGCAGACGGTGGGGATCACACCTGAGCCCCACAAGTGGGCACTGCAGGCCTCAGAACTAGCAGGAGGCAGGTTCAAGCAGCCAGAGGCAAAGCAAGAAGGGGGTAGGGCTGTGTGGACAGGCTGGGAAGCTAGAGACCAGGGCAGGAAGGAGGTGGCCCCCATTGACCCATCCTCAGCCAGACGCCACATCCAGACTCCAGATGGTTACAACCCAGTGCAGTGGCCGGGACACGTCCAGGATGGGACCAAGGGTCCTGTACTGAGCTGGGGTCCTACACGTCTCATCCATAAGATGTAACAACACCTGCATGAAGGCTTTATATGTGTCTGCCATGCAGATGACACAGGCCCAGGAGGCCACCCAGCTTCAAGGACCGGGACCCAGATTCAAGTCCACATGTCAGATCCCAGCCCCCTGCTGGCCTGGGCCCCGAGTAAGAGACAATACACGGGGCTCCCGAGTTCCTGGGCGGGATCAGCTCCTCCTGCCTGACATCCAAACACATCCCCAGGGACTCCTCAGTGCTGGCCCAGGGCACCCGTCCCCTCTCCAGCTTCAACTCTCACTGCCCTGGGGGCTCCCCTGCCTCCAAGGCTCCATCTGTGGACAACATGGGCAAGGCCTTCCTGTCGAGGGAG
Organism: Loris lydekkerianus; assembly: GCA_963574355.1. Taxonomy (NCBI): domain Eukaryota; kingdom Metazoa; phylum Chordata; class Mammalia; order Primates; family Lorisidae; genus Loris; species Loris lydekkerianus. The sequence goes on from CAUYPK010119492.1 coordinate 28,680, forward strand.
CACCTGCCCCTGCCCAGGCACCACCTGCTCCCAAACACCGGGTAACATAGCAGGTGCCTGCCCAGAGTAGCTGCCCTCCTGGGGGGCTACCTGCACTGCTGCACAGCACAGGGGTGCCTTTGTCTGGTGTGCATGGGCTGGAGGGTGGCTGCGAAATCAGAAATCTCAGTTACAGAGGAAATGCTAAATGCTACATGGCTTACATGCTTTAAGTAACACCTACGCACACAGTCTCGGTGTCCCAGGTGGTGTGGGGCTGTGAGCTGAGTCTGGGTCTCCTGCCTCTGCCATTGTCCTTTCTCCTGTCATGGAGGTCACTAGCGGAGGCCAGAGTTCCAGGCTATGATCAACAGGTGTTGGGTCATCCCCTATTGTGTCACAACCAGGATGGTCTCACCTGCAGGTGACACCCAAAGCCCCATGGCTGCGGGAGGGTGCGTCTGTGAGTGATTCATGGGGTGACGCCCTCCTTACTCCCCCTTTCCACTTCTCACTTCCTGACAGAACGAGACAAGACCCACGGGCAGAGGCGAGACACAGACCCTGGTGTTGGCTTCACACACAAACTCTTAAAAATGCTTCAGACATTCGCAAAATTACTCTGGCTCACATGTGAGGCCCCGTGGGTGTCATCTGCTGAACCTGAGAGCTTTTCCCCCGTGGCCGAGCTCCTCCCTGGAGCTGCTAAACACTCTTGACACAATTACTTTCTCATGGAAAATTTACAAACATTCCTGCCTGAACTGCTGGATGTGAAATAGAACCAGTGGAAACTTGGTAGTATTTCTGCCTGGGGAAAGAATAATGCTGGCATCCGGACCCACCAAGTCGGGGTGAGAGCACTGGCCTGAGAGGGAGCAGGACAGAATGATTTCCAGATAAAACTCCCCAAAGGGTGCATCTGAACTTCCTCAGCTGAGGTTCCAGCTTGGAGATCATAGTGGTCTCTGAAATAAAATTGCAGTATAAAATTCAGGCCTGTGTAACTCAAGGCACTGCCCCCAGGGGAGGCGGCGATGGGCTGTGAGAGGATGAAGGGCTTGGCCTGTCCTGGCAGACTGGTGTATTTCATGGAACATTGTCCTGTGACCGGGAGGTCTCAGGACCCTGTGGTCCTGTCCAGAGGTGGGGAAACCAAGGCTTGACCCAAAGGGAGCATAGGAGACCCCCTGGCGTGAGGACAATGAGCTCTGCCTCCAGGGCTTCAGAGGAGGGGGATGGAGACCTCATGCAGGGCAGTCTCCACACTCCTGAACTGTTCTCAGGTCCTCACGGACATTAAAATAAGGGTGGGAGGGGGTGGGCAGTGCGTGAGCGAGGTGAGAAGGGGCTCAGCCAACACAGCTCTGGGGCCTCCATCTGCTGGGCAGAGTAGGATCCAGGCACAGCAATGAAGCTCTGCACCCTTCCAGGCCTGGACATTCCCCTAAACAACCACGAGCAGCTCTTGGTAATCACTTTACTTTGATTCCTGAGTTCTGATAACTGAGTGGAAGCCTCCAAAGTGCACTCCTGCACCTGGGATGTGCCCACGGGGCGCCTGCAAGGGTGGCCACTGTCCTCAGTCCGGCCAGATAAATCAGGATGTAAATTCATGCCAGATCAGGTGAGAACTGAGGTTGGCAGAAACACCATCAATTTGTTTTTCAAATTTGCAATGTCTGATGGAATCGTTCTTGGTGTTGGTTTCATGTGTTTGTGAAAATCCAACTGGAATTTTAAGGTTTAAAGTATTTCTTTTGAATCTCTACATGGAAGGTGAGAACATAAAGGAAGATGTTTTATTTTTAAAATATTTTAAAATATGATGATATTAAAATATCACTTAAATATTGCACATTGTTAATATTGTTATTTCAACAGTAAATAAATGATTGTTGAAAGTCGCTGTGAAAAGGCTCTCTGTCTCTCTCTCATCTGTCGAGAGGCGTTTACTGCAGAGAATCAACTCGCACTATTTGGGAGCATGGGGATTCCGGGAGCTGCAGCTGGGAAGCTGGAGACCAGGTGATACGCTTCTGTAAGTCCCAGTTGGAGGCCAAGCACCGAGAACCAGGAGGGCCGCTGGCTCTACTTCCAGTCTGAGTCCAGATTCAAAAGCAGGAGAAGACAGACATCTCAGCACAGAGACAGTCAGCTGAGAGAATTCTTCCTCTTGAGCCTCTTTGTTCTGTTCAGGCCTCTACCCACGCTGGGGAGGGGAGGGCAAGTCTGCCTGAGCTGGTCTGTTGATTAACTCAAATGGCTCTTACCAGAATGATGTTTGCCCCAAATATCTGGGCACCCTGTGGCCCTGTCAAGTTGACACACAAAATTCCCCAGCACACTGCTCTTCCTCCATTTGGGGGCTGTGCATCTGTGAGTGTGGCGGGAGTCAGGGACCCTCCTGCTTTGTAGCATAGCTGCCAACGTGTTACCTTTTACCCTCCTGGAGGTCAACTGTGGCCTCCTGTCTCAGGCTTAGCCATTACAAGGGACTCACCCTGGACTTTGCATGGGGACCTGGAAATGCAGACACCAGAGTTGGGAGAGACTCCTCCAACAAGACCCAGACTCCAGGACTCAGGATCCCGGACCTGAGAGGCAGCTGTCCCCTTGCACAGGCAGTTAGAGCCAGGGCAGATGTGGACCTGGCTGTCAGTTGGTGGCAGCATGTCCTCTTTGGGACCTGGGGCCAGAAAGAATGGGGCACTTTTCCTGATGCCTGGGCCATGTGCTGCCCTCACTTCCCCTCCCCTGTAGGCCACGTGCTGCCCTCCCAGAAGCTATCCTTGCTTCTCTGCAGAGCCAGCCAAGGCTTGGGCCCCTGACCTGCAGCCTCACGCTGGCTGTCTTTGGGTTGCACCTGTGGATTTTTTCTTTGTGAGTCTTCCTTGTCCCCTTAGCTGATCATGGGACACCCTGAACTATCTTACTCTGTGTGTGGTTCCTGCAGGACTTGGGCTCAAAACTCTGGGACCCCGTGGTGTTTATCCTTGTGTGATGGGCCCACTCGCCTTAGCTGAGCAATCTGACCTGGTCAGGGCCACTGGACCCCAGTATGGAAAGGGCTGGGAAGGCCTGGGGAGCTGCATGTAGCAAATTTCAGTTACTTGGGTGAATAAGCTCTGGAGATCTGCTGGGTAACCTTGAACCTACAGTTATCAGTACTCCATTGTACACTTAAAAATTTCTTAATAATGTAGATCTCAAAATTAAAAAAATAAATATCAAGCAAGCATGCAGGGTTAAATTGTTGGCAGAACAACATTAACCAGGCTGCTCTATCACACAGCCACCTCAGCCCTCAGTCCCGTGGTTCTGCAGCAGGAAGGCTCAGCCTGGGAGGGTCTGGGCCCAGGTGAAGCCTCCTCATTCCAGGTCCATCCTCCAAGCAAGGGCTCCACTGTCCCCTGAGGATCCGTATGGACTGTGACCCTTGCCTGAGTCCGCTCATGAGGGGAGAATCTGTTGACTCGGTGATTACCCTTCTGGCCATTCCTGTTTGCTCTAGAACCTTCCCTAGACCCAAGTCCTCCCTCGCAGTGGCTCTCACACAGCTCCCAGGGATACATGCATGGGGGCCTCTCCCAGTGTGGCTGTGTGGAGCACCTGCCCCTGTTTCTGCTGGTTACACCTTCTGCTCTTGACCTGGGCTCTGAGACCCACTTGTCAAGTGCTGAGGTCATCACTGACAAACGAACAGCTGGCCTGGTCATCTGACCTGGTCCGGGCCAGGAGTCACGATGACAACACAGGCCCAGCCTGGGATGGAGAGGGACAGGCAGGACATGCCCACCGTCCACTGCCTGGCTGGGCTGCCCTCGTCTGCAGTGCTGCTGTTGGGAGCAGATTCTTTGAAGTAGACTCTGAAATCCAGCAGCCTTGTCTGGGGCATATTCGAAGTTGCTGGAATGTCCCACATGACAGGTAACCCGTCCACTCTAAAACCTTATTATGCTGGTCTTAGGAAAGGAAGCTCCATGAACGGGCTGGGCTTCCACGCTGCCAGAGGAGGAGGGAAGGCCTTTGCCACGCCACATGCCACCTGGTCCCGTCACAGGTGCACAGTGGCCAGTTGCAAAGGTTCTGCATAACACCTGACACGGACCACCCGTGTGCTGCGCGGGCTGGATCTGGGCTTGGAAAACCACAGCCACACTCCACTCTGGTGCCGTAAATTTCGCGTCATCGCCCCCCCATCCCCCTTTCAGGATGTGAGAAACCAGCTTCAACACTGACCCTGAGTAGGGAAAATTCAGTATATGGTGGGTGTTTTTAAAAAAATAATTTCCTTATCTCAGAGAAGAAAAATGAAATTGTAGGAAAAAGTAGGAAACAGAGCCTAATTTAGAGGTGGACCTGCTGCTTCCAGAAGTCCTGAACATGGAGACATCCAGCGGGGGCAGTGTCTGCTCCTCTCCGCGGGGGCCCTGCACCAACGGCCCTCCCTGATTTAGCGTCATCGCGTTGGTGGCTCTGCTTCCTGGGAAACACGCAGGTCCTCAGGGTCACTTCCTGGTCCCTTAGAAGATCAGCCACTTTAGGGACTAAGGACCTCAGGGCCCAAGTCCCATCCTCAGGACAAATGGCACTTACTGCTGCTTTGGGAAGTTTCTTCCATGTCCCCATTTTACCTTTTTTTTTTGAGACAGAGTCTCACTTTGTCACCCTCAGTAGAGTGCCATGGGGTCATAGCTCAGGGCAACCTCAAACTCTTGGGCTCAAATGATTCTCTTGTCTCAGCCTCCCACGTAGCTGGGTCTATAGGCACCTGCTGAAACACCCGCCAATTTTATTTATTTATTTATTTTTTAAATTTTAGTTTAGCAGGCTCAGGCTGGGTTTGAACCTGCCACCTCTGCTACCTGGGGCTGGCGCTCTAACCACTGAGCTACAAGTGCCACCCCCCATTTTAGCTTTTTGTTTGTCAGTGACAATCTCAGGAGCTTGCTGATGATATCCAGCGGGGGCATGTTAAGTTCTCATCATAGCCTTTATTTATTTATTTTTTTATTATAAATCATAGCTGTGTACATTACTGTAATCATGGGGCATCATACACTTGGTTCATAGATCATTTGACACATTTTCATCACACTGGTTAACATAGGCTTCCTGGCATTTTCCCGGTTATTTTGCTAAGACATTTACATTCCACATTTGCCAAGTTTTACATATACCCTTGTAAGATGCCCCACAGGTGTAATCCCATCCATCCCCTTCCCTTTACCCCCCTCCCCCTCCCTCCCCACCCTTTCCCTTTTCCCCCTATTCTTAGATTGTAACTGGGTAATAGCCTTCATGTGAAGGTCCTAAATTAGTTTCATAGTAGGAGTGAGTACATTGGGTACTTTTTCTTCCATTCTTGAGATACTTTACTAAGAAGAATATTTCCCAGCTCCATCCATGTAAACATGAAAGAGGTGAAGTCTCCATCTTTCTTTAAGGCTGCATAATATTCCATGGTGTAGATATACCACAATTTGTTAATCCATTCATGGATCGATGGGCACTTTGGCTTTTTCCATGACTTAGCAATTATGAATAGGGCTGCA